>CAKLIZ010001760.1:0-30318 GCA_922035795.1 Oreochromis mossambicus | reverse complement strand
AAGAAGTCACACTGAATGTAAACTAATGCAGTTCACTGTTGAAGGAAGCACAATGATGGGTTCAGAGGGATCTGTCTAGTTTCAGGTTCAGATAACAGAAACATCATCACCTTAATTTTTTTTAAGCTTTTGACGTTTCTTCTTCTCCTTATTTAAAATTAATTTCCTCCACAGTTATTTTAATTACACAATAAAATACACAGATATAGTAAATGACAGAGTGTGAGTATTGTTGTACTGAAATTAATATATTGAGAATTCACATGAGTATTTCAAGAGGAATCATCACATTATTGGTCATTGAGGACTTACCTAATACAGTTACAGAGACAGTATTACTGATCTTTGTATAATATGATCCCTTCCTGCGACCAGAGCACTGATATTCACCACTGTGACTTGAATATTTAATTTCTAATGTGTGCTCTTTGATTGCATTGTAGGGGATAACTTCTCGACCATCCTTGTTGGTTTTGTATTCCCAGTCAGTGTCGTTTCCTTCATTCATGTCACATTTGAAGGTAACAAACTCTCCAATGAAAAAACTGGACCAGCTGGGTTCAATAGTTAGCACAGCAGCTAGAATCCAACACAATCACAAAGTTAACAATCTGAAACACTTTTATGCATGAACACAATCTGTGACAGTATGTTCATACACTGTTCATATATTGAATAATAAATAAATATAAAACATAAGTCAACTGTAATTAAGATTTATTCCGTATTTTGAGATGAAACTTTACTAAATAAATGAAAAGAAAGAAGTAAAGTAAAAACTGTTCAGTCACCTTGAGTGTGTCCAGTGCAGAGGAGAGTACAGAGCACTACAATAAAGACAGAAACTTCAGGATTTATCAAACTAAAAACATGTTCATGTTTACAGTTACAGTTATAGTTCTTCCATGTCTGGCTTTATCTTTCCCCAGTTCTGGTTATAGTTTAATTTCACCTTTGTTCACCTTTGCCTTTTGCTTTTTGCGTTTCTCATCAGCCTGAATAAACAGCTTACTTTTTTGTTAAAGTTCAGTTCTGTTCCTCATGTTTTCTGCTGCTAACACACCGGCACTGATTCAGAAATAAATCTTTCTTAGATAAACTAAACCAGCTCCACTCTGATCTGAGTCAGTGCACTAAAATCTAATCCAGTCTACAAACAACCATGTTGGTAACAAACATGAGAGTCCTCTGATCACATGACCTGAAATGGTACAAATGACTGATGCTCTGTTCTTCTTACTAAAACATGTTTATGGATCAGTATGAATCAAACAATAGAAGTCAGTGATGTACTCACAGAATAGGCCCAGCTCACAGAGCAAAGTGGCTCCCATCCTCACATCCAGCAGTGACACGTCTGAAAACTTCTACAACTTTCTGTAAAGAGAGAGAGTGAAGCAGCAGCACAGCAGATACCAAAGAACTGTGAAGGAAACAAAGAGTTTTTTTAACTTCTCTCTGCTTCCTTCCTTTTACACAGAGATAATAACTTAACAAGGTCTGACCATGTTTGTCAGATTTTTATGAAAAGACAGTCAGTCAGTAAGTTTTATTAAACATATGTGAGCTGACTGAGCGGCTAAAGATGAAATGAGGAGATCACAAGTCCAAGACTTCTTTAATTGTGAAGAACATTTATTTTATTTGACATGTTAAATACTGTTTGTCATAAACCATCACTATTATCAAACATTTGTCTTCTCACATATAAAGATACCTTATTTACAATTTTTCAAAACTATTTATAATTTTTTATAAATATTTACAAACCTCCAAGCACACAAATGTATGAATAAAAGACAATAAATATCAACATATAATCTAAATAGTTAAACTAAACTCCTCTCTACCTGCATTCATACACTGCTGGAACTAATTAGAGGTGTTTATACCCCTGAAAATTAATTTGAACACACTGATAGATTAAAATAAGTTTAAAAATTAATGTCTTAAAACTTGACTGAGGTCTTACAGAAACAGACATTTTGTTTTATTTGTTCCTTGTTATGCTTTTTATATCTTTTAGAAACATTTATTGCTAACTTTACTGAGCACAACTACCCTCACAAACATCGATGACAACTTAAACCACAAATATAATGACGCTGTTAATGTATGTGGCAGCCCTACTTTTTAAAATACTGAATTCAGACGGGGTCAAACTGCTGTGGATATTTGTATGAAGAAACATGGTTTACAGTAAAGAATATGATGACCTTTTTCCTTGCTATCATAGATATAATTATCAAGTACAATGTTGCTGTTTTGTAAAGAGCCACACGTTGTTGATGAGACACTAAAAGCTGCAGTACAAAATACAGCCAGGTATTTTCTTACACTTATGAAGCAGCACAAAATCATTAAAGTCTTTGAACTATACAGTAAATACATTTCCATCAAGCATGAAAAAAGTAACCTGACTGTACCCCGTCTCTCACACTAAGACAGCTGGAAGAGGGTCAGCTGGAAGTCTTTTTCACACAGAACACACACCAAGAATATCTGAGCAACCAAATCCAATAAATTTCACTTTGATCTGCAAACAAACTAAAGTGATTTCCATGTTTCCTTTAAAAGGCTGTGGGACAGTAACCTTTAAGGTTTAAATGGATTCAGCTTAAAATTTAGAGCTCGCCTCACAAAGCAACACTGGGAGAGCACTAGTAATTTATAGTTTCACACGAGTGCTCTAGCAACATTATACATATATTATAAATAGGATGAAGAGGAAAAACACCTCACCTTGAGTATTTCTATAGGAGAATGTAATGAGCACTAAAGTAAAGATAAAAAAGTCATGAGGCTCAAACTGATAGAAAATAATACTCATGATGAATCCGGGCATTTTGTAAAAGTGAATTTCCAAAATTCATCAAAAGATTTCTATGCATATAAACTAATATCAGGACATTTCAAAATTTAAGGAAACAAAAAACCCTAAATTTTTAAATTGTTAATAGTTTTAAAAACTAATAATGTAACAAATTTTAAACAATAAAAATGAGTCAAGTCCAAAAAGCGGCGGTGTATCCAACAAAATGCTCCACCCTAAACTGAGCCAAGACACCAACCAACATTTTGCTTTAAAAATTATTAAAAAAATGCAAATATTCTCAGTTTAAACTCTCAGTCAAATTGTTTTAAAGCAGTGATACACTGTAATTCTAACAAATAATAAATATTTTGACCTGTGCCATTCAAACAACATCAAAAATGTACTTACAGAATAACCCCGTCATGCAGAGCAAAGTGTGCCTCATCCTCACTGCACTCTGATCCACTCTGATGTGATGCAGATGATCATAAAGTGTTTTCTATGAAGAATAAATGCAGAAATAGAAGCTGCACTTAAACCAGATAAGATCAGTTTTTCTCTGACTTTTTCTTCTATCACCTCTCTGTGCTTCCTTTGGTTTTACACCTACCTCAAACAGTTCCTGTAGCTTTGACCACAGCAGTTGTTTGATGTGTTACATTTCCTTTTCATGGCAAACACATATAGGTTTCTTTCACATGTTGTGTTTCACATGTCTTTCTCTATAATATACAAATGTGTTCTTTTGCTTCAAGTCAGGAAGTCAGTTCATAGTTTTTGCCTTTTACTTCTTTGAAAACTCTCACGACATTTTTAAAGTGTCCTGTGAAACAATTTTAAGCTGCAATGTTCCTCTTCTGTCAGGTCTCTGGAAACTTGGAGTCACCTTATCAGCCAGTAATTTTATATATCCACAGATATTCATAGTGCAGTCTATAAATCTTAAAATAAATGTATATGTACTGGTTGTCATAACATTCCTACCTTTGGGACTCTGCACTCACAGCAGTAGTCCTGTTCTGGACTCCATCTGAACACATTTATCTTGGTCTGATCTGACAAAAGTTCTCCCAGCATTCATCAAGCCAAATCTTTTTTTCTTTTTTTTTTTTTTAGAAGAGTTTAGTTTTGCAGTTATATGTGTTGTTCTTATGCAGTGTCCTTTGTGCTGTTTGAGCCGCAACTCAATTTTATTTATTTCTTTTTTTTAAAGTAACTGTCAGTCTGATGTATCTCTCTCTCTCTCCCTGAACTCACATTTATACTGTCTTTTTATTTATTTATTTATTTATTTTAATGTCCAGTGGATAATGGAAATCACGGGTGCATTTTTATTGTTATTTAAATGGTCACAGGGTTTGTAACTTATGAATATCAAAGTTTTGTAGAGTTTGTAGCTTTGTAGTCTTTGCTTTTGATTGATTATAACAAAAAATATGTTAAGATGTTTCCTGCATACTTCATAAAAACATACATGATGTATTCCATAGTTCGATTAAAGATTATCATGCAGCACTGAAGTGAAGAAGCTCACTCAGCCTCAGAATAGATCTGTGAATGTTCTCACTTTGTGCTGGATATATGTTTTAAATTTGGCTGTGACCCCAAACACAGGAAATGACTCACTGTGTGGCTGAACTGTAGCTAAGGCTTAACACGAAATCTAAAGACAACATTTACATTCACAGTTACTTTTTTTATCTGACGACATATCAAAGTAACATTAAGCACTGACACATTTGATCTGAAAGCAATTCTTTGTCTTACTTGGACATCAACATACAGATTAGACCTGAGCATCTGACTAAATGTCAAAAATAACGAAAGAAAAGCCAAATAGGTGATGTGAAAAATTTCTTTAAAAGCTGCAATTTTAAAAAAAAGAAAGGTTTGTTTCGAAAGCTACATTTTCTGGATCAAGTTTATGCAACTCTACCATGTAGAAATTTAAAGTATGTATTTCTAGTATTTAATTTACAAATGTTTTGAATTACATCCTTCTTTAAACTAAAGATTGATATTGATTACGTCCACTAAACCAAAGTCCAGCCCTCTGTCCAGACTATTTAATTATGTGTAGAACACCACATCAGAAGATGCTGTGATGTATTACCTGACTTATGGTAATGACCATAAGTCTTGTTCTATAGGGCTTTGGAGCGTGATGTCACTGGAGGTGGGCCACGCCCCCTTCCGCCATGACAGTAGGCTAGACACAGGATACAGCTTCAGCTATGGTTCGTACGTGTTGTGTTATCAGTTGCAACGTTTGATCACACGATCGTGAAGGCAAGAAGCTGGATAATGGGCTCTCTTTTCATCGTTTTTCAACCTGGAGGCAACGTGAGGGATCCCATGTATCCGATATTACTAAACAAAGACGTCACGCTTGCATTGCAGCGGTGAGACGAGCGGATCGAGTTCTGTGCAATCCCCAGCTTTTTGTTGGTTTGGTCTCTGCATCTTCTTTCCGGTGAGTTCTAAATTAATTCATATCACTATTAAAATGCTTTTAGTGTTATTTTCAATGTGCTGAGGTCATAGATAATGAGATAAAACATCCTAATGTGTGATGCTGCAGAACCACGTCATGTCATCATGTCGATTGAGTAGCTTATGATTTAGCATTATTGCAGGCAAACCAGCATATGAAATGGATGTAACAAATCCAGACTGGGCACCAACACTGCTCATGGGCCTCTAAAAACATACTAAATTGCTCTCATTGTACACTAATCCGCACATAACTTCCAGATGAATCACACACCTGTCATGTGCACTAATTTTATCTTACAGGCTTTTATTATGCAGCTGCAGAGTCTGAAGGTTCTTATTAATAATAATAAGCATAATTCTTAAACTGGTTTGCTGTGTATGCGCTGACTCCACAGACAAGGTATGCAAAGATCGGGATAGGACAAAGGCGGTAGGTCGTCTGGGTTTCCACTCCGCTTCCTTATTTCATACGGGTCCACATTACTGATGCACGCAATTTTTTGAAAGTACCGTCTCTTAGCGTCTGGGCGCAATCGGTCGCGATACAGCCCTTTGTCTGTGGAGTCAGCGCATACACAGCAAACCAGTTTAAGAATTATAAATCCCTGGAGGCCCACATCCAATTCACGAACGGCTGGGTGCAAGATTTGTCCATCTTTATGCCTCCACGCTGCGACAACTGTACGTTGTCGTTAAGACAAAGGTAAGTCGGTTTGAACATGATAACTTTCTAAACAACTTCCTTGTTACAGTTTTTGATTTGCACGTACAGCCAACCCATCTATATTAGCCTTGGTTCATTACAGACCTTTTATTAAAAGTGGTTTTTGTGTGTTTCAGGTACTGCACTCACAACGACTGAATGAAACTGCACTGTGACCTCGTTGTGTGGACACAGAGAGACCTTCTGTCATACGCATCTTCCCTGATGTGGATTTCTGGGAACCACGTTTAAAGCAAGCACAAGACTTCTTTCTTAAAGTGTGTCTTCCTGAACTTGTTGGGAAATACTTCTCCAAACAATGTGCTGCTCTAAATAGCCTGTAATGTTTCATTTTGTGGTTCAAGATTGATGCCAGCTGTGTGTTGCCATGTAAATAGTTTGCATTTCATTTTTATGTACTTGCTAAGTACATGTGATAAGATCAAGAATAAAAAAAAAACATGTATACTATTCTTTTCTGTTTTATTGAAACTACTTCACACAAAGTACAATTATTTACAATGAACTACACATGCAACACAACAGCTTTATGAATGCTCAACAAGAGCAAGTTTCATTTGGTGCTGGTTTGACAACCACACTGGGGCACATATTCACCAAAACACAGCAAACCTTAACAATCTTATCAAGCAGTGTTGTGTTTATTTCTGCTCTGCCCTGTTCATTGCACACACAATGCTTCGTCTGCCCTTTAGCTTCTGTGATGCTGTCTGTCCGATCACCACTGTCCACATTTACAGGTGGTACCTCAACACAACTGCTGTCCACAGCTATGACATTGTAATTTTGTTGTTGTTCTTCTGTCAGATCTTCATCGATTACTTCTGCACGGGGCACACCTTCAGACTCTGCAGCTGCATAAAAGCCTGTAAGATAAAATTAGTGCACATGACAGGTGTGTGATTCATCTGGAAGTTATGTGCGGATTAGTGTACAATGAGAGCAATTTAGTATGTTTTTAGAGGCCCATGAGCAGTGTTGGTGCCCAGTCTGGATTTGTTACATCCATTTCATATGCTGGTTTGCCTGCAATAATGCTAAATCATAAGCTACTCAGTCGACATGATGACATGACGTGGTTCTGCAGCATCACACATTAGGATGTTTTATCTCATTATCTATGACCTCAGCACATTGAAAATAACACTAAAAGCATTTTAATAGTGATATGAATTAATTTAGAACTCACCGGAAAGAAGATGCAGAGACCAAACCAACAAAAAGCTGGGGATTGCACAGAACTCGATCCGCTCGTCTCACCGCTGCAATGCAAGCCTGACGTCTTTGTTTAGTAATATCGGATACATGGGATCCCTCACGTTGCCTCCAGGTTGAAAAACGATGAAAAGAGAGCCCATTATCCAGCTTCTTGCCTTCACGATCGTGTGATCAAACGTTGCAACTGATAACACAACACGTATGAACCATAGCTGAAGCTGTATCCTGTGTCTGGCCTACTGTCATGGCGGAAAGGGGGCGTGGCCCACCTCCAGTGACGTCAACTCCAAAGCCCTATAGCAACACGTTCTCACTCCCAAAGCGTAACATTTTACGCTAGGTGACAAATTGTCAACATATTACGTTTTCGCCCACCCAACGCGTTCCTACGTGACGACATCGGAAAACTGCGGACACATGAGAACCCTTTGGACTCAATCTACACATCTTCGCTTTTTCCCTTAAAATCGCTTGGGAAAACACTATTTCACGTCATTAAAGTGCTGGTTAAGGTTAGGAATAAGGTTATGGTTAGGTTTAGGGATAAGGTTAGGTTTAGGCTTAGGGATAAGGTTAGGTTTAGGCGTAGGGATACGGTTATGGTTAAGGTTAGGAATAAGGTTATGGTTAGGCATAAGGTTATGGTTAAGGTTACAAATAAGGTTATGGTTAGGCTTAGGGATAAGGTTAGGTTTAGGGCTGCAATACAGGGCTGAAACCCGCCGCGTACCATAACAACGTGGAAGGTCACCTTTCGCGTGCCTCAGGAAGGCCGCGGGACGTGACAAAACGTCAGGATGTTACGCCTCGGGAGTGAGAACGGGCTCTCTATAGCCTTGTTGAGAGATATATGAACATTTACATCATGTCCATGCAGAGACTCTTGAGGGCAGCTGCTTTTCAGTGTGAAAAACAAGCTTTTCACAGTTTCTCTTGATGCCCACACAGTTTTTTTTTCTGTTGATTTTTGATCTGTTTTCACAGAATATTATGCATACTTAAATGTAGCAGTGCTAATTATTACAATTATTTTACTACAGATAAATCATATAAAAATGTACCATCCACACAGGGATCAAAGTGAAACTTCCATTGTTTTTTTTGCATCTTTTGTCAGCTCTCTGTTGTTTGCTGCACGCTGCTCTATGATCTTTAAAACAGACCACTTTTGGCTGAGACCACAAGCTGCATTTCCTGTTTTCTCGGTAGCCTGACTCAAAAACATGATGTTTTTCAGTAGATTAAAGCCTGTGGCAGAATAGATCATTATCTACAGTTTTACACACATGAAGGCATTGGAGCCTGCTCAGAAGAACAAAGATGTTTCCAGTTTGATCTTTTAATACTGCTTGATATTGCTTCTCATCACTGTAGTTTTTTGTAGATCTGAATTTACTGTATTATTGTTTCATTGTTTAGAAAGTTTTGCATTAATGAAAAAGCCTACAGTATTATCTATTTGCAGTTTATATTGAGAGATTTATCCAATGACACAAACAGAGGTAAATACACTCTGCTCTGGTGCTCAACAGCTCCAAAGTTCTTCATGTCAACAGCTGAGGTTGTTGATTTTGACCATACACGATGTACTTCACACATGACTGCAGTGCTGCAAATATAGTGCTGCAAAGTAGAAAGGGCAGAAAGAAGGCTGCAAAGGGACAAGAGTCACACACACAAACTTCATAATCCATTAACAATCCAATCATTCAATTAATTTCAAAATACTTTATTAATGAATTGAACTTTTACTGAGACAAATAGGACATACAGTAAGCTGTAACTTACTTACTCGGCTGCATGTATATCTATCTATCTATCTATCTATTATACATATATATATATATATATATATGTCTATGTAGTGGAAGGGCATGCTAGTCAAAGAGAGACACCCGGAATGGCTAAGCGAAGGGCGGACAGTCCTGATCCTCAAGAACCCCCAAAAGGGACCGGTCCCATCCAATTACCAGCCAATAACCTGCCTCAGTATCACATGTTAGCTCCTGCTAGGGGTCATAGGGGCTAAGATGAGCAGGCACATGGGTCTGTACATGAATGGGGCAAAGAAAGGGACTAGCAAGAATACCAGAGGCGCAAAACACCAGCTACTGGTAGACTGAGCAGTTGCCCGAGACTGTAAGACCAGTTTGACCAACCTGTGCACTGCATGAATTGATTATAAGAAGGCCTATGACTCAATGCCAAACACCTGGATCCTGGAATGCCTAGACCTGTACAAGATCAACAGGACCCCAAGAGCCTTCATCAGGAACTCAATGGGGATGTGGCGTACAACACTAGAGGCCAGCCTCAAGCCCCTAGCACAAGTCACCATCAAGTGCGGCATCTACCAAGGAGATGCTCTGTCCCCACTGCTGTTCTGCATAGGCCTGAACCCCCTCAGCGTGATCATTGACAAAACTGGCTACGGATACTGACTACGGAATGGAACAGTTGTCAGCCGCCTCCTGTACATGGATGACATCAAGCTGTATGCCAAGAGTGAACGAAACACTGACTCACTGAGCCACATGACCAGGATATACAGCAATGACATCGGAATGTCGTTCAGACTGGAGAAATGTAGTCGGATGATAACAAAGAGAGGGAAGATAGTTAGAACTGAGGGGATCGAACTACCAGAGGCAACACTGCAGACATAGAGAGGACAGCTACAAGTATGTGTGTGTGTGTGTGTTCCTACTTGATGTTGCTGTCATTTGGTATTGTTATCCTTCTATCACTATGGCCATCTTCCTCTGCTTGTCCACCACCACAGGATGTTAGCACCGTCATTCTCAACCACCCAAGGTGTTACGCTTTATTTAGAGTGATAATGGTGAACAATAATGGTGACAAAACAATGGTGACATTTCTCGCACTGTGGCCCCTGTGGCGATTCTCTCCGAATTCCACACAGTGCAAATGTCTGTGGCATGAATCGTAATAAAACAGACATAAAACACATGTCAGTCAAACTGGCAAGCAATACACGCACAAAGCTTTGACAAGCTAAGTGGGGCTGTACTGACGAAAGATCCAGCACTGGAGCTCAGCCACAAGGTAAAGTTGAGAGGCTCCTGACGAAGGCAATCACCTACAACTGGCGATGGCTGATGAGCCAGAGGTGTGGCCGGCTTCAGCAGGGAACTCCTCTTGGCCTGACAGTGCTTGTAAACTGGCCTTCAGAATTCACACACACACACACACGTCCAAAAACCAATACATACAAACAGGGAAACAGAGGACCGGGAGAGGAGCCAAGACAAAACACATGACAGCAGAGCATGGGCACACTCGGGCAGGGTGACCTGAGAGGACTGCCAGCCCAAGTAAAAACACAAAAAAACACATGAGCCCTAGGTCCCTAGGGGTTCTGGCTGGGCCTTGGGGGCTTCGGTCCTCGTCGGTGTGTCACCAAGGTTGTGGGCGGGTGGGTGCACGGGGGCTCAGCCCTGGCGCAGGGGGCCTCTGGTGCATCGGCCTAACTGGGGGGCTCCTCATCTGGCAGGGAGGTTGTTCCATCCTTGCAGAAGTCCACTCTGCAGGTGGGGGAGAGACATAGGAGAGGTGGAGAACAAACCTAACCTGGGTGTCTGTTGTCTTGTGTAGTCTGGGAGATGATTGAATGTTGGGGTGGGTACAGTTTCCTCTGCGGTGGGGTAGGGTGGGCTTCCCCAGGTCCTGTGGGGCTTGGCGGTGCTGCTGCCGTAGGCCCCGGTCTGGATGGGCCTGGGCTCCCTTGACTTGGTGGGTGCCAGAGGACGGGGGTGCCTACTGGGGTCAGCGGGGGAGCTGGCCCTAAGGAGGAGCATCTTGCCCCTCCTTTCTTTTCCTCCCCATCCCCGGCTGCCTCCCTCTTCCCGCTCCACCACACCCACCCACACAGGTAGGGCCTTGGGGTGCGGGTGTGTCACCAGGGTGCAGGGGAGACATTCCCCCCCCCCTCTGTTCCCTTCTGGCCACCTGTGCCTCAATTTTATTCCACAACTTAGACATCCACATTATTCACACTCTCATAACACACACATATATATAGGACCTTGAGGGTGACCACGTCAACGGCGTCCAGTGGACGGTCTGAGTATTCAACCCTACCTCTGGCGCCGGTGCCCACCTCTCAATTTTAAATCCATGTAGACAATGAGGGTTCTCGGGAGGGGCCGTGCTAACACCTGCTGCTCTCTGACAGCAGCACCATGCCCTCCCTTGTTTTAAATGCACTTTAGAACAACACACAGCAACACTACACATGAGCGGGAGGAGGGAGGTATGGGGTCTTCACACACCCCCGTTCTCTGCCAGCCATCGGGGCGGGGGGCTGGGAGGAGATGTTGGCTGACCGATTGGCCTCCCTGCTGCTGCGGAGCCTGGGGCGGTCTGCTTGCCTCCACCCCGGGGGAAAGGGTCACATCTCTTGGGTCTGGGTGCCGTTTCCCCCCCTGGGGGCGAGGGTACCTGGACCCGGGGTATAGAGTATGTTTGGGGAGTGCGATTGTGTGTACATGTGCATATATGTCTATTCCTACGTTGGGTGAGTGCTGAGTGTTTGTATATGTGTGCATGAGGGTGGGAATGCATGTTTGTGTCTGTGTGTGCCTGTTTGTCTGTGTTTATATGTCAGGTGGGGTCTTAGACTCCACCTCCCTGGGTACTCCCAGGCCCTCCAAAGTGTCGAGGCCTATCTCCCCTCACCACACTCCCTGCCGGTAACTGATGCCCCTCAGGGGTTGGTGCATTGGTGGTTCTTGGTGTCCGGGGCTGGGCGCTCAGGTATGCACCAGCTCACTCCCGGTGGCTACTTGGCGGGGCCTGGTGCCTGTCGCTCGGTCAGGCCTCTTCCGGGGCAAAGGGGGCCCTCGGGCCTCCGGCCTCGGGGCCTGCAGCTCGGTTCACTCTGGCACAGCTGGCTGCCGGCAGAGCCGGCGGGCGCGCCAGTGCAGCCCCCTCTGGCTTCTGCTCTGTGGCTACTGGGTGACCCCTCGTCTGGGGATCTCCTCAGCCCTTCCCAGGAGGGTGGCACGGATGCCCCTCCGGTGGTACTCCTTGGGCTCTCGCACTCTGGGGTCCCTGGATGTCTGGAGCCTGGATCTCCTCCATGTCTGCTTCATGCCCTGGGGGACGGGGCTATGGCCCTCCACACCCTCTAGCACACCGTTACATGGGGAAACCTTCTGTATACAAGCGCGCTGATCCACACAGGTGTGCACACTGCTCGTAGACATAAACTACACCTTTCTTAGCTGCTACTTCAAAGCAGATTGTGCGCTGTCTGTGCTGCACAACAACATTCAATATTTAGTATTTATTGCTGTTTACACTTAGCCAGATTAACGTGATGGTGTTGTGTTTAGTATGTTGCTCTGTTTTTTTTGCTTGTTTTCTATTCTTTTTCTCTCAACAGGTGATCCAGGAGATTATTATTATTATTATTATTTTTTTTTTTTTTTTGTCTTTGTAAGTGCCCTTTCTCACTGTCCCTTTTCCCTTCTGTTTTTCTTTTCCTTCCTCTCTTTCTTTCTCCCTTTCCTATCCCCCAATCATGTCTGTCTCATCTGTAACAACTGAAAATAAAATAAATAATAACAACAAAAGTTGATCAAATGGACCAATACGGCAATGCCATGATGATCCATTTGGCAAAATAAATCCATTTGGTATCCTTGTTGGTCTTCAGACAACAATTCTGACGGCTAAAGAACCAAATGGGACAGGCAAAAAAAAAAAGAAAAAAAAAAAGGAAAAAAAAGAATTCACACACACACACACGTCCAAAAACCAATACATACAAACAGGGAAACAGAGGACCGGGAGAGGAGCCGAGACAAAACACATGACAGCAGAGCATGGGCACACTCGGGCAGGGTGACCTGAGAGGACTGCCAGCCCAAGTAAAAACACAAAAAAAACACATGAGCCCTAGGTCCCTAGGCCCATGACACTAGGGCGTGTCTCTCATTTTGACCTCAGGACTTCCAGGTCATACTCAGCACAGATGTTTCTGTATACTATGCCAGCCACTTGGTTATAGCGTTCCGTGTATGACCTGCCTGCTAGCATCTTGCACCCTGCTGTTATGTGCTGGATTGTCATAAGTGCATCTTTACACAGCCTGCACCTGGGGTCTTGCCTGGTGTGATAGACCCCAGCTTCTATGGATCTTGTGCTCAGAGCTTGTTCCTGTGCTGCCATGATTAGTGCCCCTGTTCTGTCTTTCAGTCCAACTTTGTCCAGCCAATGGTAGGATTTCTGAATGTCAGCCACTTCCTCTATCTGCCAGTGGTACATACTGTGCAGGGGCCTGTCCTTCCATAATGGTTCCTCGTCTTACTCCTTTCTTGGGTTTCTGCTGCCTGAGGTATTCACTAAGCATGCAGTCCATTGTGGCCATCTTCCTGATGTACTCATGGATCTTTGATGCCTAGCAAGGACAGTGGTTTTGGCAGTCCTCTGCCTCCTTTTCGTTTAGCCTATAGTTTCAGGGTGCTGGGCTATACCTTCTCCCTCACAGAGAGAATTATGATCTTGCTTTCTGCTTAGCCGTCACCTAAGGATTTACATCCCTGATAAGGAGAAGGAGTCTCACTATCTGTTTAACGTCTCCCATTACAATGGCCTCACTGTGTGTGTAGAGCATAAGGCCCGTCTCAGTGCACATGCATACAACTAAGTGACAGGGGTGCTCTTGCTATACTAAAGTGATATTATTGAAATATGTGATTAATACATGAGAAAAGAAAGCTTCCACACAATCCTCTCAGTTCTGACTACGTTCCTTCTATTTATGACCTACTGACTACACTTCTCCAGTCCAAATGACATTCTGATCTAGTTGCTGTAGATCCTGGTGGTGTGGGTCAATGATGTCATGTGTTATTCACTCCTGGCATACACCTTGATGTCATCCATGTAGAGGGGGTAGCTTAAAACTGAATCCCCTTTCATAGCACTGAAACAGCACTTATAAAAATAACCAATGATCTTCTCATTGCTGCTGACTCTGGTTTACTCTCCATTCTTATTCTTCTCGATCTGACTGCTGCTTTTGATACTATTTCTCACTCAGCTCTCCTCAGTAGACTAGCCTCCATCGGTCTCTCCCATATTCCACTAGCCTGGTTTAAATCATACTTGTCTGATCGCACTCAGTTTAATCGACTTAAATCTTTTACTTCTCAGCCCTTTCCTCTGGTCGCTGGCGTGCCCCAGGTATCTGTCCTGGGGCCCCTTCTTTTCATTATCTACCACTTGGACACATTTTTCGTAAATACAATATTCAGTTTCACTGTTATGCTGATGACACCCAGCTTTATCTTTCTACTAAACCTGATTCTGCTATCCCCCCCATCATCCCTCACCCTCTGCTTAGCTAAACTAAATTCATGGTTCTCTTCCAATTTTCTCAAACTCAATAGTAACAAATCAGAGCTTCTCCTGGTAGGCACTAAACCAACACTATCCAGAACTAATAGCTTTTCTATTACAATCAATAACTCACTGGTCTCCGTTTCTCCATGTGTGAAAAATTTGGGTGTCATCCTCGATTGTACTCTATCTTCTAACTCACACATCAATGTCACTCGGCCTGTGTAAGGTTTATATTGTGGATTGTTATTTATGCTTAGAAATATATAACCATATATGCTTATAGGTATATAATCAATTGTATAGTGACAGAGGTCTGATCCTTAGTAGTCTGCAAAGACTCTGTGTGCATTCCAGAGCACACAGTGTGTGGCATACACACACATCCTAAGGTCATGAGAGAGGTCTTCTCTTTCTGTTTTATGGTATGGTAAACACATCTATGTCTGTTCAGGTATAAGTGCCTTTTGTTTAGGTCAGGGGTCGGCAACCTGCGGCTCCGGAGCCGCATGTGGCTCTTTAGTCCTTATAGTGCGGCTCCGCGTGGTTTGGGAAAATAAATTTGTTTTTTTAAGTATTTAGCTGAAGTGTATTTTATTTATGTTCTTTTTTAACTTGTAGTTCTAAATTCGAAGAGTATTGTGATATTGAAAAATAAAATTATATTCTATTATTTTTTGATCGCTCAAATAAGCGTCACACTCGCGGAAGCCGGTATACCCGCTGAAACGCCGTGCCTTTATTGAGACTTTCAACCCCAGGTAGGCCAATTATGGATCTTCGGATCCACATTATGTCAGCAGCTGTTCTCCACCGTGAACTATGTTAAAAACAAACACCGCTCGCACCTCACAGATTACAGTCTTGCGTAAAGATGAAGTGACTTCGTACAGCCCCAATTTGCAGACGCTGTGCGCACACGTTCACACACGGTTGCTGTACGCACACAGCCAGCTGCAGCTTTTCAGCTCACAGCCCGACACACACCAACACAACAGCATAGATAGCACAGACGTTAAGGCGGCGAGGCGTGATTGCGGGTGCCGCTCAGGTGCGTCCCCCTCCCCTGCAGCGCCGCTGCAGGCCACACCCCGCCACACACATTAACCAGGTAAAATACACGTTTAGGCAGAATTTTGCAAATATCTATTTTTCATTTTTTTAGCAGCATAGTGCTTTTTTTATATTATTTTGTTAAAAGTCAGGTCAAGGCTCCAAAAGCCCAAAGGCGATATGAGGGTGGCGGCTCAACAGTTTTTGTTTGCTACATGGATCATTTTAGTTCAGCTGGGTGTCTTTCCTTTTGTTATATTTCTTTAAGAGTTCAAAATGTGTTAATTACATAAATAAAATGTAATTTTCTCCGTAGCACTTCATGGATTTCATAAGCAACAGGCCTTAGTTGTTCACACAAAGCATAAAGGTAAAAAACAATATATACAGCGTTATCTTCATTTTAGATGTCAAAAAGTATTTGCGGCTCCCAGTGTTTTCTTTTGCGTGGAAATCGCGTCGTAATGGCTCTTTGGGTGTTAAAGGTTGCAGACCCCTGGTTTAGGTGAACTACTGGACTTCCAGGCGCAGCAGATTTAGGGGAGTCACTCATGAGTCACATCTTGACCCACACACACACACACATCAGCAGCTTCTTTGGCTTCCGGTCAAATACCGCATCAATTTCAAGATTATTTTGTATACCTTTAAGGCGATTCATCATCTCTCCCCTTCATACCTCTCTGATCTGGTTCAGATCATTATTCCTTCTCGGTGCCTCAGATCCTCTTCCTCTCTTTCTCTTTCCGTCCCTTCCCCTCGGCTAGCCACCATGGGGCACAGGGCTTTCTGCTGCTCTGAGGAATTCCCTAGAAATATCACTTCCCTCTCTCTTTTTTAAGTCTAGACCAAAAACTCACCTGTTCACAATAGCCTACTCCACATAAGCTTCTCCATTCTGCTATTTTAAATTTGCTCTACGTTTTATCTTTATAATTTTGTAAATTGTTATGCTTGTTGTTGTTTTTGCTTGTCTGTATTCTGTTGTCTACAATGTCCTTCAGTGTTTTGAAGGGCGCTTTTTTTTTAGATAAAATGTATTATTATTACTATTATTCTTTTTGTTTTTGTTAAAACTATGATCACTGGACCCGCTGTGTCTCATTCACACCACACTGGTGCCGAAACCCAGGAGGTGGCGGGTCCTTACCGGAGCCAGGGAAGGGAAGAGCTGGCCCAGATTCTGGCCGAAATGGTGGCCACCCAGCGCCGGCCGGAGACAGAGGGGCCACTGCGCGAAGGGCTGCTCCAGTCAGAGGTGTTGGAGAAGCTGCTCTAATCAGAGGTGGACGAGGGGTGAGAGGGTCCGTGCCTGCTGGGGGAGGAGGAGCCGCTGCGTGAGGGGCTGCTCCAGCGGGGAGCGGTGGAGGAGCCGCTCCAGCCAGAGATGGAGGAGGGGCATGAGGGTGCACTCCACCCAGGAGCCGTGGAGGAACTGTGTGGGAAGGCAGAGGTCCCCATGCTAGGGAGCCTGCTCGACCTTGGCCTGAGGTCGAGGTGTGAGCTGCTCCGGCCCAGATGCCCGTGAGCAGGGGCTCACGACTGGGCCTGCAGGATCGTGTCGGTTCGCCAGGTGGCCGGTCTCCAGACTAGCATCGCTTGCGCCACTGGAAGCGCAGACCAGCATTACTGCCACCGCTGGAGGCGTGGGTGGCCTCCGGAAGGGACACAGCCCTGTCGCTGGGTTGGAAGCTGGTTGGGGGGAGTAGGTTCGGCCAGATGGCCCACGCAGTTTACAGCGGACGTTAATGTTTTTGTCACTTTTTACGGAATCAAACTCAAAGTAAGGTGAATACTTCCACGCTTTAAACGCTGCACAGTCATACTGCACACAGCTGTTACCACAAACATTGCATGCGCTTACGTCATTGTCATGAGACACTCTCACAAACAAAATCACGTTTTAGTGCTTACAGTAAAGTAAAAGCAATCTAATTACTTTTTTGCAAAAGTAATCCTTTACTTGTTACTTAAAAAAAGTAACTGGCCTTCATTTAGCCATTCTGGGTGTGGCTCATCTACTTTCAACTGGTTCATTTGTGCTGCAGGATGCTCATGGAGTCTATTTGGAGCTTCTTCAACCATTAGGCATGAATCATGTCAGTGCCTGGTGTTGTCCAACTCTTCATACTGGAGACCTTTTCTTGGATGTCAGCCATTGTAACTGATTCTGGAGCCTGTTCAGGGAGGTTGCTGTGGTCTGCTCTTAGGTCCACTCACCAGTGAGCATTGCTGTTATGGGTTGCGCCCTCTCCCAGATGCTCTTCCAGTATTATCATCTCGAGCCTTCGTGGCGCTGTTCTCATTTTGACTGTGAGTCTTTCCTTTGCAGTTTCCAAGGCCTCGGGAAAGAGCGGTTTGATGTGCTTCATAACCACCCCATCGTTCATTAGACCTTTTTGCATGTGTGTGTGTTTAGGGAGAGTAACAGTTATATTTACAACACAAAGGGAGCTGTTTTTCTTCTGCAACACACCATGATGTAAATAATAGACTCTTAACATCTCTGGGGAAAAATCAAGACCCAGCCAAGCAGATGAATTTGTTGTGATAAATAACTAAACTGCGCCCTCTGCTGGCTACCAGCTCTAAACACAACCCTGTGACTATATTTGAGAGGTGTGTGGATTTGGAGATTTCTTCAGGGATGAAGAAATGTTCTGTTAGCAAGATGTCAGGTAGCAATGAAGTGAAAACTGAATAACTAAATGAACATATCAAAAAGAATTATAAAACAGTCATTTTCAGCTGATTAATAAAGAGCACATTGCAGACAGTTAGAAATGACATTATTATACACATATAAGCATCACAGGTCACTCAGAGGAACAAAGAAGTGTTGTGTGATATTAATTTGAAAAAAATGTTGCATTTTTAAAAGCACCACAATTATTTGACACACATCAAACTGTACACAGCATAAAAGACACAAATATTGCCTACAGAAAACAAATCTGCTCTGGTGTGTAACTGCTCTGACAAAACACTCTTCAGCTGAGTTTGTTGCTGCTGATGTGACCAAACAGTGTGAACAGTGACACATGATGGCAGTGCTGCCATGAAATGTAAGAGGACCACATGAAGACGGCAAAAGCAGCACAAGTCACAGAAAAACATGAAACACATTCATCCATTTCTGTAACAATGTCTCCAGTTTAGGGTCACAGAGGGACAGTGGACACTGGGAGGAAGCTGGAGTTCATGGAGGAAACCCACACAGATGCAAACTCAGAATCACCTCCACCTGTGATTCAAGAACAGTACAGCACATATTGAGCTCACACACAGAAAACAATATCATTAATATAAAAATGCATTTACCTCTAAAAAGCTGTAAACACATTTTAACACCTGCTTCAAATGACTTAAGTAAAATACTAGAACTTACATTAAACAATGACTTGATGTTTCATTGATAATAAATATAAACTGAACACAGAAGGACTAAATGAGCAGATCATAAATCAACAATCAGGAAAACAGCTGCTCATGAAATTTCTGCTGTGCTCCTTGTTTCCTCTCTGCTGCGTGAAGTTTGATGAGAACATGAATCAATCATAAATCTGCTGAAAGGAAGACTTCAAATCACAGGCTGTGTTTCCTCTTATCTGTGTGGCTCAGTCAGAAATCATGAGCTCCTTCATTTTCAATGCATAAAAAAGTCATGAAGCAGAAGACAAAGTTAGAAAATATATTTTAAGTAGTTTAAAAGTGATTTGATTTTTTACAGCTCACTTTATTGAACAGATAATAAAGACATTACAGTGTAATAAAAATACATATAATATAAATAGAAAATCAAGATTTATGTGTCACACACAGAGTTATTATGGCCTTGGTGAACATGTGACTGACACTGTCAAAATAAATCGGTATTACATGAAAGTACGGGCCGGACCTCCTCGAGAAAACTGGAAAAACTCTGCTACACAGTAAAAGGGCTGCTGAGCATAACGTCAGAGCAGTTGTTACTTCCCATTATGTTGATAGCTTTAGTTCATTTTGGAGGGTTGTAGCTGTTTTAAATGACAATGAGTGTCTTTAAATGAATGCTCTCCTTCAGTGGATTCATGCACAACACTGACCAGCTGTAACATGTACTCTCAGTCTGACACACAACAACAACACACTTTATTTATATCACACTTTTATTGGCAAAGTTACAAAGTGCTTCACAGAAAGACATTTATAATATATTAAAAAGGAAAGAAATAGTTAAAAAGATAAAAACTGATCTACATTAATGTCCATTAAAATTATTTTCTAATGGGAGAGAAACAAGTGAAACACACAGCGATTCTTTCTGAAGTAAATATGAACTCAGGCTATCAGGATCATTGCTTTAAATACAAAATCTTCTCCTTTTCACTCAAAGTGACTTCAAGTATTTAAGAGAATTTAAAGAGTAAAACAGCTAAAGAACTGCTGTTAAGATTTTATAGCTGTGGCTAAATTTGGATTTTGTCACAATCTGTGGCTGCAGACTGTGGGGCTCTTTGTAAGGACCCAAACGCAGACAACGAGAGGCAAAATCTAAATTTTTTAACAAAAAAGGTTTTTCATGGCTGGTAACAAACATGAACCAAAATCAGGTTATCCAAAAATAAACAAAGACCTGACTGAGAAAAAAAAAAAAAAAAACTAAGCTGGGAAAGCTAAAACTTAAACTAACAGGAAACCTGGGACACTGGGAATACATTGAAACACCTTTGAAGGATTGAGAGAACATGGAAACATAAGGATTAGCAGATGCACTGACAACAGACACAATGTATGCACAAGAGTCATCAGTGAAGTGGAAACACATTGGAAAACAGCTCTGATGAATTGAATGTAACGAGACAGGGAAGCCAAACCAAACACACTGAACACAGGATGAAATACTGTCAAAATAAAACAGGAAGTACATGAACACACGAGCTTGACGCAGAAACGGGGATAAACAAACACGGAGACAAAATGATGAAACACAAGGAGAAGACAAAACACACTGACACTACTAAGACACACGGAGGGCGAGTGAGCATAAACATGGATGACACAACAGACTCACACAAGCGACACAGGGATGAGACAAACACACAAGTGGAACCTCACAGACAATAAACCATAAACTGGAAATACAAGAAAACTCAGAAACAGAGAAAGAACTAAACTCCTGGTTAAACTGTATAAACTTAAACTTAGACCATCTTCACACTTTCACAGAGAGACTCACAAAAGCAAAATAACCTCAGAATCTTTGGTCAACGACCCAGCACCCTGACAGATTGACATTATTGTAGTCAGAGCTCTCCTCTGGGTCACCATGTTGCCCTGTTGAGGTGATCAAATGAAAGCATTTCAAAACAAACACCCTCTGTTCCTTGCTTAAATGCCTTTATTGTCAGGGAGAATAATTACTATTGTATATTTTGCATTTTAATTCTCGCATTTTGTGCACTCACTTGTCTTGTTAATGACTTTGAGCTGAATCACATATGCGACATTGGCGTATACATCTTCTGCTGGACCTGAAATAATAATGTTACTGATGTTAATGTTCCCTTCTGTAAATCTCTAAATTATTATGTTGGAGGGGTCCCAGGGACTATGTTGTTGTTGGAGGAGAGGGGGGGGTTGCCCCCTCGTACGGTCTCCCATGGCAAATTTTATCCGGTCCCTCACCCAGGACCAGACAAAGTATAATTTTACAAAAACCTGAATGAAACAGTTCACTCTGCCCTTGAAAGGGTTAACGGGGTCCCGCCATGAAACAAGGCCTGGACAGGGTGCCTAAGAGCAAGCGCCTTAGGCACCCGAGTACAACAACCTCAGATAAAACTGAGGTTATTGTACTCGGCCCTGAAAATCTTAGAAATATGGTATCTAAGCAGATTCTTACTCTGGATGGCATTACCTTGGCCTCCAGTAATGCTGTGAGGAACCTTGGAGTCATTTTTGACCAGGACATGTCCTTCAACGCACATATTAAACAAATATGTAAGACTGCTTTCTTCCATTTGCGCAACATCTCTAAAGTTAGAAATATCCTGTCTCAGAGTGACGCTGAAGAACTAGTTCATGCATTTATTACTTCCAGGCTGGACTACTGTAATTCTTTATTATCAGGATGTCCTAAAAACTCCCTGAAAAGCCTTCAGCTGATCCAAAATGCTGCAGCAAGAGTCCTGACAGGGACTAGAAAGAGAGAGCATATTTCTCCTGTTTTGACTTCCCTTCATTGGCTTCCTGTTAAATCCAGAATTGAATTCAAAATCCTGCTCCTCACATACAAGGTCTTAAATAATCAGGCCCCATCTTATCTTAATGACCTTGTAGTACCATATCACCCTATTAGAGCACTTCGCTCTCGCACTGCAGGCCTACTTGTTGTTCCTAGAGTATTTAAAAGTAGAATGGGAGGGAGAGCCTTCAGTTTTCAGGCCCCTCTTCTGTGGAACCAGCTTCCAGTTTGGATTCGGGAGACAGACACTATCTCTACTTTCAAGATTAGGCTTAAAACTTTCCTTTTTGCTAAAGCATATAGTTAGGGCTGGACCAGGTTACCCTGAATCCTCCCTTAGTTATGCTGCAATAGACGTAGGCTGCCGGGGATTCCCATGATGCATTGAGTTTTTCCTTTCCAGTCACCTTTCTCACTCACTATGTGTTAATAGACCTCTCTGCATCGAATCATATCTGTTATTAATCTCTGTCTCTCTTCCACAGCATGTCTTTATCCTGTCTTCCTTCTCTCACCCCAACCGGTCGCAGCAGATGGCCCCGCCCCTCCTTGAGCCTGGTTCTGCCAGAGGTTTCTTCCTGTTAAAAGGGAGTTTTTCCTTCCCACTGTCGCCAAAGTGCTTGCTCATTGGGGGTCATATGATTGTTGGGTTTTTCTCTGTATCTACTGTACAATATAAAGTGCCTTGAGGCGACTTTTTTTGTGATTTGGCGCTATATAAATAAAATTGAATTGAATTGAATTGGTGGCCAGGCATTGGTCCATGGGCCCAGCTGGGCGTAGCCCCAAAAAAGGACATGGGCTCACCCTCCTATATGCCCACCACTCACAGGAGGAACCATAGGGTTTAGGTGTCGTTTGTGCTCGGCGGCAGCCTGGGGCAGACACTCTGGCAGACTAATCCCAAACTACCGAGACATTAAAAACAACACCTCTCTGGTGGGAAAGGAGCCTGAGCTACTGCATGAGGTTTAGAGGTTACGGCTAGATATAGCCAGGCTCTCCTCAATGCATGGCTTAGACTCCGGAAACAGTCTCCTGGAGAGATGCCTATACAATGTTGCGATCGGGGGATGATCAGGGGTGGTACCCCTGGATTGGAAGATTGTGGTGGTGGTTCCCATGTTCAAGTAGGGGGACAAGAGGGCATTCTCCAACTATAGGAGGATCACACTCCTCAGCCACCCTTGGAAAGTCTATACCAGGGTGATGGAAAGGAAAGCCCATCTGTCAGTTGAACCTCTGCTACAGTTACAGAACACTAGAACACCACTTACAGAACACTAGACCAGCTCATTACCCACTCGAGGTCTAGTTACTGCCCCAAGTTGAGTAGTTTAAGTATCTCAGGGTCTTGTTCATGATTGAGGGGAGAGGGGAGCAGATTGGTGCTACATACACTGTACCGGTACGTCAGTGGTTCCCAAACTTTTTTGCTAGGCCCCCCTTTGTTTTACAAGAGAATCTTCGCGCCCTCCCACCACCCCCATGAACACATCCTCCAACCACACACACCCATGTTTTGTTTTCAAACTCCAATGCAGTTTATTTCAAACCTCAAACATTTAGTAAACAATTAAACAAATAAAATTAAACTGCAATAAATTACAGGTAGAAATAAAATAAACTACTAACTCTTTTCCACTACGTCCACACCTACACGGGTATTTTTGAAAACGCAGCTTTTTCTATGTGTTTGGACCTTTGGTCCACACGTTAAAGGCGTTTCAAATCACCAAAAACTGAGATTTTTTAAAACTCCTGTCAGGTTGGAGATTTTCGAAAACTCCTTTTTTGCGTTTACGTGTGGAGGGAGTTCATCACGCAACGTTAAAAGTGGTTAAAAGTGTGCACCTTTTTTTCAAGTCATGCTGTCTGCCACGTTATTGTTTGCATGAGATGAATTTCTACAACGGCAGATAGTTTCAAAATACTGTTACTGTTAATCTTACTATCTGCAGTTTTTACATGCTTACATATACACACGCAGTTACTGTCCCTCCATCATGGTGTAATTATTTCACGTGTAGTTGTTTTTTTCCTGTGTAATAATATTCAACATTGCTATCAATACATTTAAAAAAATGCCTCTCTGTGCAAAATGGGTTTAAAAACATAAACAACTGTTTATGTTTACTGTTTGTCCGTGATTTAAACAGGGGAACAAATCGTGGCAGGATCAGCCAGATATTATTTGTATCCCACTGTAACTTTACTGTATAAAGAGCTAACATCTCCAAAATGTCAGGAGTAGTCATTATAAGAAGTATGTGTGGACTAAAAATCAAGAATGTTGGATACTGTTTGTCTGTGATTTGGAGAACCCAGCGCGTGCTCCCGACGCAGGGGAAACTAATTCTGTCGGGGAGACCTACCTTGGCACTTGTGCAGGTGAAGCCAAAAGCAAGATATGCTTCATAGACTACTCATACAGTAAAAACCTTGAAACTACAATATTATCTTTAGATGCAGAAAAAGCGTTTGACAGAGTTAACTGGAAATTTCTATTTACAACTTTAAACAAATTTGGTGTTGGATCTTCTTTCATCAACTGGTTAAAAATATTATACAATTCCCCAACAGCGTGTATCAGAACGAATGACCAGACATCCTCCAGCTTCTGTCTCCTGAGGGGCACCAGGCAGGGATGTCCACTCTCCCCTTCACTGTTTGGGATTTTTATTGAACCACTAGCAGCAGCAATTAGACAGAATTCAGTAATTAAGGGCATAAAATGCAAGAATGTGGAACATAAAATCAGCCTTTATGCGGATGATGTGTTACTATATCTCCAAAATTCACAAACCAATATCTCTGGGGTGATTGAATTGATAAACTCGTTTTCAAAAATTTCAGATTACTCAATTACCTGGTCAAAATCTACAGTCCTTCCGATTAATTGCTCCTTCCATAATTCCTCCTCTTCTCCACTGCGATCGGGAAATATAAAATATTTAGGTATTAATGTTTCTCCCAAGCTTGCAGATCTAACTAAATTAAACCATATCCCACTTTTAAAGAAAGTAGAAGGTGATCTGACTAGGTGGAAATGTCTACCCATATCACTCATGGGAAGGGTTGCCGCTATAAAAATGATGGTCCTACCAAAAATAAATTATTTATTCTTAATGATCCCAACTAAACCGCCGCAAGATTGGTTCAGATCTCTAGATTCATATATGTCCAAATTCCTTTGGAAAAATAAGTCCCCACGTATAAGCTTAAAAACATTACAAAAGACCAAGGATAAAGGAGGATTAGAGCTACCTAACTTTCAGCATTACTTCTTAGCCAACAGGCTTCAGTTTATCTCAGGATGGCTAAAACATACCCTCTTAGATGAACCTTGGCTAGATGTAGAGCAAGCACTTTGCAATAATCTAGAGATTTCAGATCTACCATTTATCAGCTCAAACATCCAAAGACATGAATGCTTCAAAAGCGTCAACATCAGCTCCTCTCTGACAGCGTGGTGGGAGTTTCTGAAGCTGACAGAGTCTTCATTAATCCCATGCAAACGTACACCCATTTGGAACAACCCTGACATATTACAAAGCAATAATATGATAAACTTTACAGATTGGAGTGGTAAAGGAATCAAATATTTAGAACATATACTAGAAGGAACAGAATTTATTTCATTTGACAGTCTAGTTACACAATATGGGATCAACAAGAAAAGATTTTTAGAGTATCAACAAATTAAATCCATAGTAAAAAAGAAATTTAAACCGGGTCAAGTTGAACTACAAACACCACCAAGTGTGGTTCAATTTCTTACTCTTAAAACCCCCAAATTACTGTCCAAAATATACAGAATGCTTTCTAAAACAGATGAATCAATATCACTTCCTATTGCAAAATGGGAAGCGGATTTATCAGTTAACTTAGACCAAAACTTCTGGTCTCAGATTTGCTTAAAAACCTTTCATCTAATTAGAAATCCCAGTCTTCAATTAATTCAATACAAAATACTACATAGAGTACACTATACAGGTCATCGGATGTTCAAGATGGGCTTTACGTCTACCAATAACTGCTCACACTGCCAAACCAAT
Organism: Oreochromis mossambicus; assembly: GCA_922035795.1. Taxonomy (NCBI): domain Eukaryota; kingdom Metazoa; phylum Chordata; class Actinopteri; order Cichliformes; family Cichlidae; genus Oreochromis; species Oreochromis mossambicus. Next base: position 4,360 of record CAKLIZ010001760.1, on the reverse strand, counting down.
TCACCGGACAATTATATCCACGCTCTTTGGTTCTGTCCACCAGTTCAGAAGTTTTGGCGCGAGATATGTGAAGACTTATCAAAGTGTCTGAAATGTAACATTCCAACTTCCCCTTTAGTGTGTTTGTTGGGCAGCTTAGATAATGTCACTACAGAAAAGAATATAGCCCATATGGTTTTCACTGCCCTATGCATAACCAAGAAAACAGTCCTCATGAACTGGAAAAATAAAAATAATCTTAATTCTAACCAATATAGAAATTATCTATTAGATTACATTAGTCTTGATACAGCCTCTGCCACCACATCAGATCAATTGCTCTGGGCTACTTTGATCAGCTCCATCACCTAGTGGGGGTGGGGGGTCATAGTTTAGTCCCGCCTTCACTGTTGTGATTGGTGTGGGGGTAGGGACGGGCTTAGGGCGTCGGGGGGTTCCCCGGGAGCATCTTCCGGGGGGGGGGGCTCAACCCGGGGTAGCGGTCATGGCCAATTGGGGGCTCTGTTGGCTCTTAGGTGACGCTTTCCTCGTGGCTGCGTGCAGCAGGGCTAGAGGAGGGTCTGTGCTGACGGACGTGGGTTACTGACCTGGTAGCCTGGCTGCCCCTGGGTGGGTCCGGGACGGGCGTGAGGTTCTGGGGGCGCTCTGTCTCTGGGCTGGGACCCTAGCCGGGCCTCGGGGGCTTGGGTCCTGGTTGGTGTGTTGCCGGGGTTGTGGGCGGGTGGGTGTATGGGGGCCCGGCTCTGGCGCAGGGTGCCGCTGGTGCATCGAGCCACCTTGGGGGGCTCTTCAACTGGTGGGGGAGGTTGTTACACCTCGCAGGAGCTCTCCTCTCTTCAGGAACTCTCTGCAGGAGGGGGAGATACAGGAGAGGTGGACGAAGATCTCAGCCTGGACGTCTTTTGTCTTGTGTAGTCTGGAAGATGAGTGGATGATGGGGTGGGTACAGTTTTCTCTGTGGTGGGGTCAGGTGGACTGTCCCGGGCTCTGTGGGGCCGGGCTGCGCTGCTGCACTGGGCCCCGGTCCGGATGTGCCTGGGCCCCCCCTTTCCCTGGCGGGTTGTGGAGCATGGGGGTGCCTACTGGGGTCAGCGGGGGAGCTGGCCCCAGGGAGGGGTCACTTGCCCCTCCCTTCCTTCCCTCCCCATCTCCAGCTGCCTCCCTCTTCCCGCTCCACCACAATCACCCACACATGCAGGGCCTTGGGGTGGGGGTGTGTCACCAGGGTGCAGAGGAGGCATCCCCCCCCCCCCTCTGTCCCCTTCTGGCTGCCTCTACCTCAATTTTATCCCACAACTTAGACATTCACATTACTCACACATTTTAACTACAAGTAGACATTGAGGGCTAGCAGGAGGGGCTATGCGCTTACCTGCTGCTCTCTGGCAGGTAGCTCCATGCCCTCCTGGGTTTTAAATGCACCTTAGAACAAACATACACCAACACTACATATGAGCGGGTGGAGGAAGGTTTGGAGTCTTCTCACACCCCCGTTCTCTGCGGCCTGTTGGAGCGGGGGGGGGCCAGGAGGAGGAGGAGTTGGCCGTCCGACTGGGGTCTGGTATGTGGGGCCTCCCTGCCGCTGTGGAGTCGGGGCGGTCTGCTTCTCCCCACCTCAGGGAAAAAGGTAACACCACCTGGGTCTGGGTGCAATTTCCTCCTCCAGGGGCAAGGGTACCTAGACCCGGTTCTTAGAGTACGCTTGGGGAGTGTGATTGTGTGTACAGCGTCTCTTTCTGTCTGTCTCCACGTTGGTTGAGTGTGGAGTAATTGTTTATGAGAGCATGAGGGTGGGAATAGATGTTTGTATCTGTGTGTGCCTGTATGTCTGTGTCTATATGTCAGGTTGGGTATCAGACCCCACCTCTCTGGGGACATCTCAGGCCCTCCAAGGTTTGGAGGCCTATCTCCCCCCACCACTTCCCCTGCCGGTGGCAGATGCCCTCAGACATCGGTGCGTTGGTGGTTCTTTGTGTCTAGGGATGGGCGCCCATGTACACACCGGCTCACTCCTTGGCGGCTGCTTATTGGGGCCTGGAGCCTGGGGCTCGCTCGGGCCACTTCGGAGGCGGGGTGCCCTCGGCCTCTCGGCCTAGGGCTCGGTCACTCAGGCACAGCTGGCTGCCGGCGGAGCCCACGGGCGCATCACTGCAACCCCCCTGGCTTCTGCTCCGCGGCTGCTGAGTGACGCCTCATCTGGGACTCTCCTCAGCTCTTTCGGGGATAGTGGCGCGGCTGCCCCTCTGTTGGTCTTCCTTGGTCTCTTGTGTTCTGGGGGCCCCTGGATGTCTGGAGTTTCGATCTCCTCCATACCTGCTTCATGCCCTGGAGGACGGGGCAGTGGCCCCCCACACCCTCTAGCAGATCATTACATGAAGGAACCTTTTAAAAAAAACAAGCGCGTCCATGCTCACAGGTGTACACACGGGTGATCACACACACAAACTACACCCTTTTTGGCTCCGACCTCAAAGCACACTGTGCGCTGTCGATCTTACGTGCTGCACAATAATGTTTAACATTTAGTATTTACTGCCATATTCCCATATATTGTTGTGATGTTGTTTATTCTATTACTCTCGTTTTCTTCTGCTTGTTTTCTTTTTTCTTTTTCAACAGGTGATCCAGGTGATCGATATGTATTTTTTTTGTCTGCTTGCTCTGTTGGTTTTTGTTTTTTGCCCTTTTTTCCCCGTCCCTCTTCTCAGCTGTTTTTCTTTCCCTGTTTCTTTCTCCCCTTTTCTTTCTCCCAGTAAAGTCTGTCCCGTATTCAGCAAATGAAAATAAAATAAACAATAAAAGGTGAATCAAATGGACCATTAAGGCAAGGCTGGGATGGTCAGTTTGGTAAAGTATATCCGTTGGGCATCTTTCTTTGCCTTTAGACAATAATTCTGATGGCAAAAGAGCCAAACGGGACAGGCAAAAAAAAAAAAAAAAAAAAAGACAAAAAGATATGCTTCATCATATTTTCTTGTCTTTGGCTTGGAAGGAAGTTAGTTTGGAAACATATTTGGTGATGCTTCATCTTCTGCTTTGCGTTTGTGCAGGAGTCTCATTAAAAATCTGTCCATTATGCTAGCAGTGTCCAAGTGTTCTTTTTTTAAAAATTCATACCGCGCCCCCCCTGCAATGGCTCTGGCCCCCCACTTTTGGGAGCCTCTGCGGTACGTCAAGATGAACAGAGAGCTGACCGTAAAAGTTAAGCTCTCAATCTACATCTCTACCCTCACTTATGGTCACAAGCTCTGGGTTAGTGACCCAAAGAACGAGATCGTGGATATAAGCAGTGGAAATAAGCTTATTTTGAAGGGTGGCTTGCTCTCCTTTAGAGATAGGGTTAGGTGTTTGGCCATGCGGGAGGGACTCAGAGTAGAACCACATTTGAGGTGGTTCGGGCATCTGACAAGGATGCCTCCTGTGTGAGGTTTTTCAGGCATGTCACACTGTGAGGAGACCCTGGGGCAAATCCAGGAAATGCTGAAGAGATTATATCTCTGGGCTGGTATGGGGAAGCCTTGATGTTGCCCCAGACAAGCTGGAGGACGTGGCCTCTCTGTTTAGGATGCTGCCCCCACGACCTGGCCCCCAAGCGTAAGAAAATAGTTGGATGCATAGACTTCAATGTTAAACACAGTTATTATATAATCATCCAGGTTCCACAAGCTCAATATTAATGAAAGTTTATACTTCACCATTGTCAGAGTTTTCAGATCTTCTGACTGTCTCATAGACACAACGATCACCTGAGGGTCAGAGAAAATCAGTCACCTCATGTCTGTGATACTAATTTAAAAACAAATATTATTGAAAATAACATTAATATTAAAAACTGCAGCAGATATAATAAGTACAGTCTTGTTGAAAACAGCATCATAATCAAAACTAACCAGCAAGAAGGGAGGAGTACACTTGCTGCTGATGATGTTGATTGAATGTCTCATTAGCAGCACCTTTATTAAAAATGTAAAATGAGAATTTTGCTTTTAAATGAACCTCATGATGCATTTGTGTCTTTGAATGATAAAGAGTTTGTAGTAGGTAAAGGAAAAGGTCTCACTGTTGGTCGTTGTACAGCGATACAACAAGAGCAGGAGAATAACAATGAGAGAGACTCCACAAACCAGTCCAACAATCAACCACACAGGAGATGAAGAGCTGTCAGCTCCTGACACAGTTACTGTGACAACAATAATACACATCTTATGAATAAACTCTAATAATAGTGAAAATGTCATAAAATTGTTATATAAGGTTCTTTCAAAATAGAGAAAATTTAATGTTTCTTTTCAGTCATCAAACTCATTTTTTAAAAAAATCCATCACATGTTTTGATCCTGCTCACCTTTAACTGACATCC
>CAKLIZ010001759.1:0-30369 GCA_922035795.1 Oreochromis mossambicus | reverse complement strand
GAACTGTAACCACATTTACTTACATGGAGTTAACTCTAGTTAACTTGACTCTTCTTGCTAACTTTAGTTAACCTACCCAGCCTGACTTTACACCCACAGTAATGAGGTCTGATCACAGCACAAGTCTGACCACCTACAAATGTGTCCTTTCCATTCAGATCCTGATTAGCACGACAGGCCTGATGTTTGATTTCAAAGAAACATCTGTGAAGTCGACCTTTCAAACTGTCAAAGCGCAGAAATTTAAAAATACGCATCATTTTCCACAACCAGTGAAGCCAGTTATCCAAATACAGATCACATGTATATCATGTACAGTGGGGCAAAAAAGTATTTAGTCAGCCACCGATTGTGCAAGTTCCCCCACCTAAAATGATGACAGAGGTCAGTAATTTGCACCAGAGGTACACGTCAACTGTGAGAGACAGAATGTGAAAAAAAAATCCATGAATAGACATGGTAGGATTTGTAAAGAATTTATTCGTAAATCAGGGTGGCAAATAAGTATTTGGTCGTAGCTTTATGGACCAGACTGCAGGAGCTGACTGGAAAACTGACTGTAATGATGGAAGGACACTCAGACCTGTTTTAGCCTCATAGTCCTTCACATGGGAGTACAGATCCAACAGGAAGTCACACCATTTCTGTTTAAGAGGACTGTTTTTGTATGTGCACACTGATGCTAACAGCTCCAGGAATTTCTCTCCTGTCTGCTGTTCTCTCTCTGCTGCTGCACAGAACAGACTCCTGAAGATTCTGATTTCTTCTGAAGACTCTGTAACTCAGGTCTGATCCTGAAATCGTAACAGTGAAGATTAATACACATTAATTGTGTAGTTTGAACAAAATAAAGTTTTACTGTAAGTTTTACTTCCAAAGTATTAGACAGGATGAAACAGCATATGAGCACAGTCCCCAAATGTTCCAGTTAGTTTCTCTGGTATTTTGTAAAAGCTGTGCTGTTTTCCGAACACAGCTGAAGTCCTGCCAACATGCCGAAATCACCCCGAGCCATTCAATCGAGAGGTAGGCTGCAAATTAAAAGATGATATTCAGGACAGGCAGACTTAATTATAATCATTAAAGCATATAAATATACAGGAGGTCATACACCTTTACATTCAATGCTGGTTTGCAGCAGCAGTGTGGCAGACAGAGAGAAACAGGCTTCAGTAACTGACAGGTTCAAGTGTGGGACTGTAGCTGTGCCACATTTTCACCTCATGTTCAGCATCATTCTTGTATTAAGTCAACTTACAGCCCTCCACAGGATGAAATGAAACTCAAATTTATGATCAACAAAAGTTTATGTCTATATTACGAGACTCTGGGACCGGTGCTGCTAACAGTACCAGTTTCTGTATGCTGGAATGTTTTTCATTAAAACATAAAACTAAGATTAGAGAGATTTTCTGATGACTGAAAGAAACTGCAGATTCCAAGACGACAAAAATATTTACAGTCAGTATTTTAATTCAATCCAATAATTTCCGTAATCACAACACATTTGAAGTCAAAGACAGATGAAACATACATGTGTTTATAAATAGATTAATATGCATATAAGCAGTATACCTGAGTGAGTGGATGTTGGGTAAGCACTGTAAGAGAAAATCCTGCACAGATTGGTAAACAGAATTTTTGTGATCCCAGTGGAGGCAGACTTTAACCTTCTTAGCACTTTTCTGCAGGACTTTTCGAGCTCGGTCACAGAGTTGTGTTTGACTGTTTACTGAAAGGTGCAGCTGGTTTTCAGCAAAGTGAAGTAAGCTGATGTAATCCACCTCCGCCTCACTGAGAAGACAAATGGTCCACAGCTGCCATGATAAGGAGTGAGTCCTACAGTTGGAAATGTATTAGTTATCAGATCTTAACAGCCACAGAGTGTAATTTGTTTATTAATCCAGAAACAAATTTTAAATGTTTGTTCTTTTCATTCTAGATTCTGCATCGCAACAACTGCAAGAGTCTGTATTGACAACTCAGACTCATCACAAGTATGTTTAATCTGTCAATTGATAATTACTGTTGCACTGAGATTGAAAAAAAAAAATTCTTACTTCTGTAATAATTTCGAAGTTTTCCCATTTTTTTCTGCTCAGCTTAGTTTTCATTAGATTCCAATTAATTAAGTAGCAGAGGGGGCTGTTATCAGCTTCAGCTGCTTTGATCTTAGTGAAACTGACAAGAGGTGCACTGGAGGGGTAACAATGAGGCAATCCCTGAAAGAGGAATAGTTTTACAGGCCATTTTTTTTCCTCCTCATCTTTTCTGTCTATTTTTTCACTAGTTTTGCATTTGGCTAGGGTCAGTGTCACTACTGGTAGCAGGAGGTGATACCTGGACCCTACAGGGGTTGCACAGGTAGTCTAACCTTTCCAGGATTGCACATTATTATGTGCCATTGCCAGATGGTTGTCTGTCTCCCCGAACAGTCTCAAGTTCACAGAGAAGATTCAAGGTGTCAGGTAGATACTGTAGCAGAGATAGACGGGCCTGCAGAAGGTCCTTAACCCATCTGCAGGACCAGTAGCTCCTTTATGTAAGGAGGAGCAGGGTATTACTGCCAGAGCAATAGAAAAATGACCTCCAGCAGGCCACTGGAGTGAATGTCTCTGACCAAACGAACATCATCTAGTGGGCCTCACTGCCTGGCACCAAGGACCAGAGTGGCATTTGCCATAGATTACCAGAATCAACCAGTTCACCACTGGTGCACTGTGCTTCTCACACATGAGAGCAGGTTCACTCTGAGCATATGTGACAGACATGAAAGGGTCTGGAGAAGCTGCACAGAAAGTTATGCTGCCTGTTACATCATTTAGGGTTGGTGGTGGGTCATTGATGGTCAGGGAAGGCACATCCATGGAGACATGCACAGATCTCTACAGGCCAGGCCACAGCACCCTGACTGGCATTAGGTATCAGGATGAAACCCATGTCAGTTCCTACGCTGAGCCCTGGGTTGCTCCTGCTGCACAGCAATGCCCGACCTCGTGTGACATCCAACAGAATACCTCTGGCCTGTTATGTTTTGGTCCATCCAAAATCACAACAGGAGTTTGACCATAGACTTGTTTTGATAACATCAGCTCAAGAGTGAAGCAAGGTGGTAGTATGATTGCTACAAGTGAGAATCGTGTAGTTAAAAAAAAAAGAATGTGTAAATTTATCGAGACAAAAGGGAAAGGCTCAGATACCCATGTAACTTTTAAATGGAAAGTAATTCAAAGTGTACTTTGTAAGTTATGAGTAAACATGCAAACTACATATTCTTACTTACCTTTGGAATTTGCTCAGACATCCTAGTAATGGTCTGATTCCTTGTTTTGATACTGTTGTATTCTCCAGGTCCAGCTGTATTTTCCTCTCCTTACTCTGGCTGATTACATAGGACAGGGCAAAGCATTCCTGAGGATCAAGAGTCTCCCCGCTCAGATCAAGACAGTAGTCCAGTTTATCCAGAAGAAAAATACAGGCTTCAGCAGACTGAGACTCATAAAGACACTGACATAAGAACAGCATGTCTATTTCAGAGTCCTCAGTGTCACTACAATCTACAAAGGTGGTCACCAAGTGTTTGAAGAACCAGCCAGATGTGTCTCTGAGCTGCTGAGAAGTAAACAGACATTGTAACAAATCAGTGTTCTTCTCATTCAACAGTCCACACAGGAAAGGGACCAAATGTTTCATGTGTTTGATGTTGTCATCAGGACACTGTTGGACAACACTTCTGGTTCTTTCTGGATCCTTCAGGAGCCATAGTGCTGCAAAAAACTCCTGAATGGTGTAGTGAAGAAAGGCAAACAAGGGTTTCTTTAGAACTGGACCGGCTTGAATTAGAAGTCTGTTCAAAAAGCCCAAATTAGCACATCTGTCAATCTGGGGTGGAGACATCAGGTTCACATTTTTTCCTTCTGTTGCCAAAAAAGCAGTTTCAGCTAAAGACAGTATTGCATTGCACTGGCTGGAGTCATTATTTGTTGTCTGGCATACATTTCTCTGATTGCAGACATGGAGAATATTGAGGTATATTTCAGTAACTGTGCAGGGATGTGGAGAGAAATCTGAGCCCTCAAAGCTAAAGCAGGCGACCACCATCAGGGCGTACATGGGGACGTGGCAGAGAGAGAATAACTCCAGGTTACACAAGACTTTGTTGAAGTGATCCTCACTCAGATTCTTGGATAAGTACTCTCTGATGCCCTGCTCACTGAAGCCTTTCACTTCCACTCTGAGACAGTCCCAATCCAACAGGAAGTCTGCTGACTCCACCTCTGGTCTGCAGGTGATGATGATCTTTGCTTCAGGTAGAAGAGTCTTCTGTATGAGCTCCAGCACTGCAGACTGGGTTGATGTAGAGGGAACATCTGGTACTCCATCAAAAATGATGGTAACACTGTCAGCATTATTCTTTATGTCCTTTAAGACCTCATCTTTGCCTTCATCTGGTTCACAGAACACACTGAAGAGAAGATCCTCCAGTTTATGGACCTCTGTGATGTTGGGTGTTTCTCTCATATCAAAGTAGAACATGTAATCTAGATCCTTGTTATCTTTCTCTGACCACAGTTTCAACATCTGATGGACCACAGCTGTTTTCCCAGTCCCAGGTTTTCCTACCAAAAGGATTTTTCTTTCATACGTTTTCAGCAGTTCACTGGGAGAAGTTCCCTGTTTGTCCTCAGGTATGTAGGCCTTGAGTTTTTTAGGTCGAAGCTTCCTGCTTTTCTTGATCTTTGACTTTTTTATTTTGGATGCTGAAGCCTGTCCTTGTGTGTCTAACACAAGTGAAGTGTAGGACAAAGATGTCTGCTTGTTGAACAGGACTGCTTTACTTTGAGTCCATGATCTTTCTGAAATCTTCTGAGCTTTAAATTTCAACTTTAGCTGGTATCTGTGACACGGTTTAGGGCCTGAAAGAAAAGAGGTGTAGGAGAAATTAATTAAAAAGTAATTTCATGTGTCACTGAACAACACTGAATTATAAATGAGTGTGATCACGAGAAATCAGACTTCAGTTTGTTTAAAAATACCTTGTAAATATGTTACATCCATGTTGGTGTCGTCCTTGAAGGAAAAGCAGCTGATCCAATAGTTCAGGTCAAATTTGTCTCGTGAAGAGGAATCTGACTTTGTAATTTCCAGAAAAGATGGCGGCCTTTCTGTGGATCTCTTTCTTGTTCTGTCAATAATCCTGAGAAACTCATAGCAGGCTGCTTCCCCCTTTTTTATGACAGAGTCCACAATTTCTCTGGTTTTGTCAAAGTCGTCACCCGCTGTCTTTATTTTACTGACTTCTTCCTCTGAGAAAACTTCTTTGTGGTAGAGATGCTCCACAATCACAGTGAGCCCCTTTAATGCTCTCACCAGTTTGGGTCTGGCCCTCCTGACGTACTCCACAGCGGACTGAGATGTACAAGCCATGTTTCCTTTATTTCCTGGATTTCTGTTGAAAAAATAAGAATTTAAACAAAATTGAATTTATTTCAAAGATTCAGACTAATATATATTTTTGATGTTGATGTTGCTCCTGATCCTAGCATTGCTAGGCTTTGTTTTAAATTGATGTGTCAAGTGTTTATAATTTATCCTCAATCTTTGACTTTTAGCTTTTTCAGCATTCTGGTTTTTGATTTTATTTTCTTGTCTTCTTTTAATGTTTTTTCTTTATTATTTTGCAAAGAAACTTGTAACTCTAGTTTTGATAATTACTGTGTATTTTCTCATTTTGCATCCTCACTGCTTACTCAACACACAGCGACTCTTAGTTGCTTGCATAATAATCTAAATCTAAACTGCAGACGGGGGAGAGATATATCAGAGGTGGAGAAGAAACTCAGCCTGGATGTCTATTGTCTTATGTACTGTAGATGACTGAATGATGGGCTGGGTGTAATTTCCTCTGCAGTGGGGTCATGTGGACCGCCCCGGGCTCTGTGGGGCTTGGTGGTGCTGTGGCTGTGGGCCCTGGTCTGGATGGGCCTGGGCCCCCTGGCGGGGGAACGGGGGTGCCTACTGGCGTCAGCAGGGAAGCTGGCCCCAGGGAGGGGCTACTTGCCTCTTCCTGCTCCACCACACCCACCCACACATGCAGGGCCTTGGGGTGCAGGTGTGTCACCAGGGTGCAGGGGAGGCATTCTCCCTCTGTCCACTTCTGGCTGCCTGTGCCTCGATTTTTTTTGAGGCACAGGCAGCCTTAATTCCAATTTCATTTTTTTGTGCCTCAATTTTATTCCACAAACTGGACATCCACATTACTTACACTCTCATAACACACACACACATCTCCTCAGCTCTTTCCAGGAGGGTGGCGCAGCTGCCCCTCTGGTGGTCCTCTTTGGGCTTTCACACTCTGAGTGGCCTCTGGAGGGGCTATCACTCCCCACACTCTCTAGCAGATTGTTACTTGGATGCATGCTCTATCATCCAGATAAGTAAATCTCCAAAAGTTGAATCTGTTCATCTGGACGTAGCGTTTTCAGTGGGAGAAACATTTCATCACTCATCCAAGTGACTTCTTCAGTCTCAGCTGACTGCAGGTTTCCCCAAACCTTATAAACAGGACATTTGCATAATGACTGAAACCAGCCCACTGAAGGAACAATGGGCTGGGAGGTCAGTTCCTTAATCATAATTATACTGTGCGCTGTTCCTGCGTGCTGCTCAGTCAAATTCAATATTTATTATTTATTGTTACTTAAACTTGTTGCTGTGGTCTCCCTGTCCTGTTGTTCTCTTTTTGCTTATTTTCCTTTTTCTTTTTCCTTTCAAAAGGTGATCCAGCTGATTTTTTTGTCTTTTCTCACTGTCCCTCTTCCCTTCTGTTTTTCTTTTCCTCTCTTTCCTATCCCTCAGTTATGTCTTTCCAGTACGTAATAACTTAAAGTAGAATAAAATAAAATAAATAAATAGTAAAAAAAATAGAAAAAATAATCTCTTTTAATGTGCATGTGTCACATTCTCATGTTAATGATTATTTATTAATATGTTCATTTATTTTTTCTGGACTGTTAATAGCTCAGCTATTCTTTAGCATTCTTTAGTATCCACACATCTGAAACTTACTCCTTACTGAGCTTTAAGCTGAGTTTATATAAACTCCAAACACTGTAACTCACATCTTGGAGATTTTAACGTAAAACAGTGGAGCTGCTCTTCCTTGTTCTTTGTCCTGCTTCTTCATGGTTATTAACCTGTCAGCATGTGCATGTTTCCAGAGGCGAGGGCATGCATGTTTTCTAACTACAGACAACTGATCCAAAAACAGGCTTTACTGAACTGCATATTTTTGCAAAGTTGTGTTGTTTCATTGAGTCATCGTTTCACTGAGCTGCATTAAATACAATATCATATATGCAAACCATAAAAACCATTTGAAACTCTGTACTCAAAGCTTCTTCAGCTTACCATTGACCAAGTAAAAGTAAAGATGTCCAACCGGAAGGCTCGCAGGTCCTCATATTTGCACATGACATTTTTTTCTGCATAAACAAATATAACAAAAGTTAAAGACAAACATCATGATGCACAGCTTCCACTGTGTAACACATTGATCCTTGTTCAACCTGTACATGAGCCAAAATTGACCAAAAGCCAAACAGCAGATAAGCTTTAGTGCAAAGATAATAATAATTAATTCTTTAATTATTTTGTAAAATATTCAAATACTGTATCTAAGTTTCTTTCTTACCCAGCTTTGAAATATTTTAAAGTTAACATCCAAAAACCACTGTCATTAATCAGACCCACGGCCATTAAGGGATCTGCTGACACAAATGTTTCTTCCATGTTTTTGCGGGTTTGCACTATTACACAAACATCAACAGATGAACAACTTTCACTTTCCTTAACCTTGTTCCAGCTTCTGCTCTGCTTTTTAATTACAAGTCAAAACACATTTGTTCACACTTGCAAACACTTTATTCCAACCATGGTCATAGTGAATTTTTATAGCTTTTGTTTTATGGTTTTATTTGGTTATATTATTCCTTTTTAACTGTGTATATATTTTCAGCTGATGCAGTAATGTAATATCCCTGTGTTTGCTTTGAGAGGCACCTTTTAATAAAATGCATTATCATTATTATTAGCAAAAATACTTTTTACCAAGTTTAAAGTGACAGGTTTGAATGTGTCCTTGTTTTATCCCACCAATAATTAAATCATTTTTCACTTTTCATGTTGCTCAGCACATGCAGGGAAGTCATTCAGGGGTCATGACTGTGCAGCAGGCCACACAGCAGGATTCCACATCACAAATCTCTTAAAAAAACAAAACATCAACAACACAAAAAAGAAATGTGTCACGGTGGGGAATGCTGGTGCATAAATAGAAGAGACCCAAAGGCAGACACGGGAGAAAAAGACTGAAGTTTAAAACAAAATCAAGCCTTTATTGTGGCTGATAAAAAAACACACCAACTTAAACTTCGGCTCAGTGAAGCACTTTAAGGACTTTTTAAGGACTTTTGATAGATTTGACTTTTTAAACACTTTAAGGACAAGAACTTTTTCGGTACCGTATTTTTCAGATTATAGGGCACACTTAAAATCTTTAACGTGCCTTATGTATGAATTCTGGTTGTGCTTACACGAACCGATTTTATATGGTACTCGGCGCTCAAACATCTGTCAAAATGTTTTAGTACGACTTTGGTAAGCTATGAAGCTGCACCGCTTGATGCACTGTTGGAGCATTACAGCTACCGTACTCAGGAGCCTCGTGGAGTGATACATACTGTGCCTTAACATAATATTACTGTATTGTGTTTGTATAAAGACCCCAAAATGGCTTCTGTTAAGAGACATGCTTATGAGTCGGATTTCTCTATCAGCCATGATAGATATTTCAGACTATTCCAACACGGGAATAGAGCAGCTGTGAGAGAATTCAACATTAATGAATCAATGGTACAGAAGTGGAAGAAGCAAGAAGAATGAGTTGAGTAAAGTTTGACTTATCTGACTGTTTTCTTTCACTTAATGCACCTTATAACAGCTGAAAAGACTCAGCTGATCTGCATGTTTCATCATTTCCTCTTATTGTTTTTTACTAAATGTTTATTTTAAGTAGTTTTCAGTCCATTGTGTCAGTGAGGGACATAGGCCAGAGGGAGGAGAGCAGGTAATCATCATATCTGTGAGCTTTAGAGCAGACTGAAAAATACTACTTTAAACAATCATAAATTACTTTGAATAGGAAGAAGAAATCATCTGTGGTTCTCATGTCATGTAAAGAAAAAATAATATTACATATGTGTATTAAACAACAATATTTTAATGTATATTACAGTCACTAACTCATCGTGTAAAATAAGCCACAGAAATCAGTATTGGTTACACCGCACAGTGCAAAAGTCTTGAGCCAACCATCACATCATTATATTTTCCTTCTAAGGATCCAGATGTTCCAAGTTAATTTTCATGTTTAAAGCCCCCCTGTTCACTTTAAAATGGTTTCTATGTTCCCTGTCATTTATAAGACAGTGATGTGGATGTGCTGTTAGTGATGAAGACTATGTGAACAGATCTATGCCATGGTCATGGATGAGTGCTGCCATTTTTCATGGTTTTTCGCCGCTTCTCACCTGCCTGCCTCCCTGGGGAGGCAGGCGTTTGTCCTCTGTTTTTAACATGAATATGAATCCTTTGTGTCACTTTCTTCTGTAATAAGTATGGAGGTTTTATGGTATTTACATATGCATCCCCCCCAAATTTCTACACAGTAACTAAGATACAGGAAAAGTATAAAGTGTGCATCGCCTTGTAGTCTAACAAATCTCTAACCTTACCCAAAATATAAATGTTTTTAGCCATCTTATTTTAAGTGCTTTCGAGTTTTGTCTGCTCCTGAGTCCACTCCCTCGTTTCAGGCGTGACAATCTGTTTTATTTCTCACTATTAAAAACACTCTGGGATAAGAGCTGAATAATTACTGGTTGATCTCCAGGATTTCACAAAAAACATTAAACAACATAAACTTTCTTTATTGTTTTGTAATGTCTGTAGTTTTTAATTACTGATTTTAAATGGTATTACTTCACTACTTAAACTCTTCTGCACAAAGTTTGAACTAGGAAGTCAAAAACATCAGTGTTTGCTCTGGCCTTTGATTTGGTCACTTCCTGTAACCGTGACGGGAAAAATACAAACTCGAACAGCTGTGTCTGTCAGAGTCCCTGCAGTACTGTTAGAATGGTTTATGGATGTATTAATTGATTATTGTTATTAACATTATACATTTCTCGGTGTTACACTGTCTGCTGTAATGTTACAATAATCCTTCCCCTGAGTAGCCCGGTATGGCTGACGCATAAAGAAAACATATAGAAAACAAACAAAAAAAAACAAACGTTTACCGTATATATACCGTAAATAACTGAATGTGACGATGTTATGAAACACACACTCGAAGTAACGGCGGGAGTCTGACCTCAAAACATCTTTAAAACTAAAGTGAAAACATACCTGAGCAGCGAAGCAGTGAAGCAGAGCCTCCGAGCTGAAGCTACTTTCATTAACACTTCCTGTAGTTCCTCCTCAGCTGTGTAGGTCCTGCTGGTGTCCACACGATGGCGCCATTGTAGTAGCAGACAGATGACACAAACCACTTCTGTGGACTTTGAAAATGTTTTAATTGAGAAAAGGAAAACAATAAATGATTGAAATAGAAAGATAATTCTATAAATACACTAACAACTATAAATACTGTGATATACACAAGGGCACAAATGTGAAGAATGAAAATGTGTAGTCAAAAGCTTTACACTGTCAGGTTTCACCAATACAAAAATCAAGCAGACGCAAAACAAGTACCAGCAAAATATCATTGCTCACTCACATTACTCCATCGTTACACTGCACCGACAGTTTGCAGCTGCATGCCTGAATGTCTTCACATCACGAAGGATTTAATGTATAGATTTATTTTTGACATGTTATTAATATACTGTACTAATTGATGTATTTAAAACAAGTCAAACTTGCATCAACACAGCTAAATTTCTCTCCACCAGTCTAAGCCAGTCCTACAAATATCTCCCAGTGTGGCAGCACAGATAAACACTGGTGTATTAGGTGCTTCTGAATTCACAAGACTTTGATGGAGAATCTGCTGAGAAAACAATCAGCCTGTTATTATTGCTTCCTACCTCCCAAAGGCCCGTTTAAGAGCCACGTCAGTCTGTTTGTATCTGTTCTTACTGCGTCTTCATTGGTCTGTCTCTCTGTTGCTATCTGCTGTTTTGTCTCTTCAGCTCTTCATCTTTTTGTTTTTGTCAGTTTTTGTCAGTGAGCTGGTTAACTTAGAAGTTGCCTTTTGTGTGTCGGCTGCCTTTGTTTGTGTGTTCTCAACATGATGCGCCCCAAATTAAAGCCCTGCACATCTTTCCAGACTCCCAATCAGGAAGCAGAAAAAGCTGCTGTCTCCGCTCTGGAAGTCTGTCCTCCAAGAAAAGCTCTGACTTCTGCTAAATGGGTCAAACTGGGCAGAAAGTATACAAACACATAACATCCTTATAGAATATGATTTACACTATAATTCTGAAATTTAGTGGGCCATGAAAGATACATCCGACTCATTCGGCAGCCTTCAATTGAAGCCTCCAAAGGATGCAGACCCTGGCTGTGTCCCAATTAAGGGTCTGCAGCCTTAAAGGCCACATTTTGAGGCCATTCATTTCCCTGACAACAACAGCAGACACGTGGTGTGTGTGCGGGTGTCTGCCTCTTATAACCACAGTGATTCTCCTGTGGTTTGAAATCTCATGTGATCTTGTGACGTGATCACGAGTCCAAACACTAACAGACAGGTTTGACAGGACGCTGACGTGGATCTCCTTCAGACCTGGATCACAGTCTTCACACTAAACCCTTTAAACATCTTTACTCTGTTGGTTTGATCAGTAACAACAATAATGTCATAAAAACAGGATGTTTCCTCTCCTGATGAATATAGATCCGTGTAGATAAACCACTCAAAGGCTCCACTCAAACAATAACATTAAATACATGATTATAGTCAGAGGGGACTCCAAAATAAAAGCACCTTCAAACCAAGTTCTTTCAGAGTAAAAGGAGACAGGAAAGACAAACTGATCAGAACTTCCTGGTGAATCATGTCAAATAAAAGAAGCACAAACCTGTTTCGTAGTATAAGAGTTCATCCAACCTGCAGCAGTGATACCGAAGTCTGAACGACACAAAAACCAAATGAATCTGTCCATCAGTGATAATAAAGATCAGCCTGACATCAATCTGTAACATCAGCAGGACCAACATCACTTCCACTGTGTCCATCACTGGTAGGTTAAACTGGGAGACAGTCTCTAACATGATGAAACCATAGTCTATGATCTGGAACATCATAGTGGTGCGTAGGTTCATCCAGGTCACAGTGCTCTACACTGAACAAGTCAAACACCTGGACTTCACCCAGTTGGTGTCTTTGTGTCTTCTTTCTTCAGCTCTACAGACGAACACAGAGAACTTTTTCTAACTCTTTTTCTGCCAGAGACTGCCAGTGTCTTCAGTCTGAGGGTTTGAAGTTTCTATGTCTGTGTGATGTGTGGTGTGAAGGCTGCTGGTTAAACTGGGACTCACTGTTTAAAGCACTGAGTGCTCATAGAGAGATGCTCCATGAGTCCCAGTACAGACTACAAACATGGTGGAAACTTAGCTTTGATATCCACACACTCTGCACGTCTGTGAGTAACTGTGATGAAGATGTGCAGAGATCTGTGTCCAAACAGGAGAAAGACTGTAAAGACTCTGTGCTTCTAACAGCCTCTGTTAACATATGTGAGGCTGTTTGTTGTTGTTGCCATGGAGCTTTTCACTGTTTGGGTCAGCAGGTCATGTGATCAGGTTTGTTCTGTGAAAGCTGGACGATGGTTCAGTGTCAGGGTTTGTTTGCATTCATCAATAAATATCTAAATAAATCAAAGACTCCATGTTTTTTCTTTCATCATGTGACCTCTGCTCATCCATCTCTGTGTGTATCAGGATACATTTAGTTCATAATACACAGAAAAATCAGAGTTATTACCTGTAATAAATGTGAAAGATTCCTGCAGTGATAACCAGGCAGGACTGAAACACATCACAGCTGTCACCACGGTAACAGCACCGTCCATCCACAGGTGAGGGGAGGAGCAAAAAGAGGGACTTTCACCATTTTATACTAAAAACACTCAACTAATGTTTCTAATATGAAACAAATAAGCCCACATTAATGTGAGCATTTATTAAATAATAATAATAATGATTTCCTCCTGATCTCATTTCCATAGCAGAGAAAACTGTGGTGTATATTGAGGTGGAGGGTGTGGTCTATGGCTCAGGTGTAGAGTGAGGGTGGGGTGCACCACAGCAACATGCTGGGACTGCTGAGGGTGGAGGAGGGAGTGATGATGACATCAGAGCTGCAGCAAAGCAGTCAGCAGCACAGAGACCAGTGAACACACAGTCTGTTCATCTTTGCATAGATACAATATATAGCACAATATTGAATGACAGAGACGCTGTGTGAGCTTCCACAGATACACTGATGTCAGTATCTAGAGTCCTCCTGCTGCTCCCCCCTCAGAGCCCCGTGATCAGCACCAACACATTCAGTTAGATGACAGAGTCCAGCTGCAGCTAGAATCAGCTCCCCTCTGTGAACAACAGCACAGCGTCAGTGTTTCACACTCAGTGAAAGGAGGAAACACCAGAAGAACACCAACTGCACAAATACAGCACGTGGAAGGACCTGGAGCTGCATTTAAAGAGAAAAGACAGCGTGATGTCCTGTATGGACAGGTGGAAGGAACCAAGTCCTCAGCTGAAACACTCGTGTTTGTCCACAGACAGGAAACACAGCAGGAAACAAAGAAGCTCATGGATAACACACTTCCTGTCAGTCAGAATGAGGCTGGAGCCAAACACAGAAAGGTGTTTTTGTCCAGATGAGCCCAGAGAAGAAACACGAGTGTTCACAGACATCAGAAGCTCAGAGAGGTGAAACATGAGGTTGGAGTCCTCGTCAGCATCCAGAAGAGCTGCTGTGAAACCCTGAGTACTCATGACAGACTCTGATGGCACAAACACATCATGATTCAAACATGAAGACAAACATGGAGCTCCTGATCCTCCTGCATGAGAACAAGCTGACATGAGCGCTGTGTCTGAGAGTGTCTCCCTGTCACAGTGACAATAACACAGCTGCTGCTCACAGTCATTAAACTGACCTGAGGTCAGCTGCTAGGACGTCTCTGTGCTCCTTACATATGAACCATGTGACCTCACATCAGTGCTGTGGATGACTGTAGTCATAGAAGAGTAGAGCTGTAGCAGGTGGTGTGAGGAGGAGGAGGAGGTGGTGTATTCTAGTTAACGCAGTACTGAAACACTCCAGCAGAGGGCGCTGTTAAGTCCTTATTGTAACACAGTTACTGTGTGCAGTTAGACTTCATACATAATCTGCACTTATTTCAATCAGACATGCTGTCAGTAAATGATTGGTTTCTATTGATTCTACTTCCTGTTGACTAGTTTGATGACAGTGAAACAATCACAGCTGATTGTGTGATGATGTAAACTGTCACTGTTACATTCAGTGTGTGTGACATCATGTTAGTGCAGCTGATAACAGCCTGGTTATGATGCTGTTAGAAACACATGAACGTGTCCATAGATCAGTGTGTGTTTAACATGAGAGCTTCAGCCCTGCTGATGTGTTCAATAAAGACATGCAGGAAAACTGATGAGACTCTGAAATAACTCTTTATATTTATAATGTAACTCTGCATCAAAAGAACAACAAAGGATCCCAGACAGGTTTATGTCAACAAAGACGATTCTGATGTTTCTGTTTCTAACAGTTTGACATTATTAGTAAACAGACTGCAGTGAACAGGATTTATAAAGAGCTTATATATAAAGATATGACAGCTGTTTGTTGATCACTCTGTGTTTGGACCTGATCAGTCCAGCTGTTTACTTGAAATATGTTCATTTACCTGTGACGTTATATTTATGTTCTTGTCTCTGTTGAAAAACACATTTTAATGTCCCTCAGATTTTTCTCCCAGATGAATAAATATAAAAATGACACAAACTGACTGCAGCTACTTTTTGTCCTTTCTGTCAGAAACCTTCATGTGACTCATGAGAGACACGTTTCAGCTGTTTGTGACAGATCAGAGGCCAACAAGTCATTTATAACACTTTCCATCATTGTTTAGCACAAACACATGTTGACACAGCAGCGGGGCCGCAGTGAGAGTCAGAGCCAGGAGATAAAAACTCCTGTTTGACCACAGCCTCAGTTTGTTCCTGCACTTCAAACACTTCCTGTTGTTGACTGGGTGGAGTCAGGAAGCCAGCGAGGCCCTGCAGGACTGAGACTGCAGACTGGGACGTGCTCTGTGATGGAGATCAACAGCATCACTGACTGTTTCTGTGAGGACACCATCATCCCAGCAGGGCTGTTTCCCAACAACAAGCCTGGACCATCAGAGACCTGAAGCTGCTGCTGAATGAAAGAAGAGGATCTTCAGGTCTGGAACAAGGACGAGCTGAGAGTGTTAATAACGTTACTAATGTTCAGCTACACTTTACTAGGTCACATCTGTGACACACGTCACTTAAATAAAGAAGGAAATATTGGCTCTGTTTTATCTGCTGGGCCCAAAAGTGACTCCCCGTATTTAAACTGCTATGAATAACTTGTTGGTCTATAATATGTGAAACATGTGTCAAATGTCTCCATCATGAAAGATATCAGGTCATCTTGAGCCACAAAAACATTCCTATCATGAGGTAGAAGCTGGAATCAGTTTGTTGCAGAGGGACGTTTATATATCCCATATTTATCCAGTTAAAGTCACATTGAAATTCAAAAATGTCTTTTCAAGAGTCGTCTGTCCAAGAGGAGCAGAAACAAATATAACAACAGTTATTTAAGCTGTTTTAAAGGCCACAAAGGAGCAGATTGGTTATAATGCAGCTGCTTCAGAGGAATAAAGATGAAACACTGTTTTTATTTCATGTGTAACACCTTTCAATCATGTGTTGACTAAAGTCTATTGACCAGTATAAGTAAAGACATCACACACACACACATGGAAACACTGAAACCTGTTTTTGGTGCAGCAGCGGTCCCAGCTGCTCGCCTTTATCTAGACTGGGTCGGCTGCTTATCTCAATATAATCAATGTTTAAAGTTCTCAGTGTTTCTGTGTTGCTTCGTATAGGATCTCCCAGCATCATCACTGTGCTGTCCAATCATTGTGTGCTAGGTTACCCTTATAGTGCAATGTGTGTTTGCACAAAGAGAAGCATGTGTGTCAAATATAAATAAGCACAGAACAGAAAAAGCTGCCAGTTTCTTCTATTTAGAGTCAAGTTAGTGTTTTGTGTCTTTGTTTGAGGCCTAATGTCAAGCAGAGGTGTGTGTAACTGCACTGCTCTGTTATATGTGTGAAATGTGTGCTTCAGCATCATCTTCGTCACTGCTGATTCCTTTGTGTCATCATGTGTTGAGAAGAGAGAACAGTTATAACGGAGGAGCAACAGGAAGCCCTGAAATCTGCATCAACAAGGAAGTGTTGGCTCACCAGTGATCCCAGCAGAGCCACTGGTTTGGCTCCAGTTGTTATAGATTCAATGATGTTGTTCCTACAGATACATGTTAGCATCTTTATTGTAGTAAAGTCTTGTAATGTGAAGCTAGAAACAAGGCAGGAAACAGCTCCATGATCTGATCTTAATGATGTTGTTTTTATTTCTGTCTTTCAGAACTGGATTGAAACTATCAAAGGTCTAAAAACAGCCTCAACCCTCCCAAAGACAAACTTTACACACGTCATCTTTCAGCTACAATCTTTGTTGCAGGGATCTTCTGCCAAACAAGGCTGAGAGAAGATTTCTTACAGCTGTCATGTTGATGCTGTTTCAATCTTTGGGCAAACACACTCATATATTAGGGCTGATATCAGGGCTGCACAAGTTCTTTGTGATCATGAATAATAGAAGTGTGCCTGTTGAAGATCATGTTTCTACATGATTATATGTCCTGTTATTGTTCTGTATTATATTCAGCTTTCAGCATCCTTTCCCAGCCCCTGTTACACCATCCATACAAAGCCAATCTGACTGTGAGCCAATGTGTTTGATAGTTTGTGTTGGATCAATAGATTTGACAGACTTGGTTCTCATCCAGAGGGAAACAGTCCAAATTCAGATCTAATGAAATGATGGAGGCTGTTTCCTACCACGGTGCTAATGTGTGACTAACAAGGCTCATGGTCTCCAGCAGACAAGCGCCTGGAATGAGGTGAGCTGAGTGTTGCTTTGGTGGGTCTGTGCCCACGTCATGCATCAGGATTCATATTGGCAATAGTTCATATCTCTGTTCTTTAGCCTTCATCACAAAGCTGTGAAGGAAAAACAAACATCTAACAGGATTTGATGGATGCAAAGTCCACTGAGCTCTTTGTCATTTACAAACTTGTCCAACCAACAAGAGCACAGATGAAAAACACAGTGACACTTAAAGGATTTTGCCATATATGAGCATAGATTACTTTCATATAGATTTGCAATGCAGGCTTTTGGTGAGCCGCTGGGTTCTGTCTAATAATCATCTCAGCATTTTACAATAGAATAGCTCTTTATTAGCTCTTCATTTATTGTTATTGGACATGAAACAAGGAAGCTGTGTTTCTCATTGGATGTTAGTTTCATGTTCATCAGGATCATTTTCTAAAGAGCTGATATTTAGACCATTTACTGCACTGGCTGCACATTCTGTCTACATTTCTCTGTATGTGCTGTGTTTGTCTTTCATATTTCTCCATATTGACACAAACAGTGAACAGCAGTAGATCTACTCTTCATCTGTTTTAGGCCCAGTGAAAGATCTGAAGCAGAAATGGTGTCATTAGGAGAAGAAGAACGGCGAGGAGGCAGCAGCTCTTAAAGATGAAACACAGCAACTTAGCCCTGAGCTCAGAGAGCTTCACATGAAAAAGCTCCTCAAGCAGATCATGTCAGAGGTTTGTCATCAACAGGAGGAACTGTTCATATCATAGAATGAAGGATGCTGTCAGCTGGATGAAGAAGGTTATTTAATGGCAAACGTTCACATTGAAGTCAAATTGTTGTGGTGTTGAACAGATTCATGGACTGATTGTCTCCAGAATGTTAGAAGAGCTTCAATGAATCATTAGAAACAACTTACAGCTGCACAGTTGTGTCAAACACATCTTTGTGTCATTGTGGGATTTTTGTGTTTCTACATGTGACACACGTCTAAAACATGCACACAATTTGAAGACAAACAGGGATCATTTGTTCCCACAGCCAGATGCTGAGAGCCATTTCCTTGTAGTCCTGTGTCTATATATATGTACCATTAGATGTTATTGGAATGATTGTCAGCTTTGATAGTTTCATGTATGTTTAGCTGGACGGCTGTTTGATCCTCCACATGTTTAAAGGTGTCCAGTCCTGAGACACTGGGGGTGGAAACAGCTGTGATGTCATTGGACTGTCACAAAGACAGAAGTGCATGAAGTGAGCAGCCAAGGAGCCGCTGATGTTTTGGATTCAACAGCATTTGAAAGGTTGACACAGACACATTTGCACATAGAAAGCTGAATTTGTCATATGCCACAGTGAACTCACTGTTCAGTGTTTTTCAGGAAGCTTCTTAACTGCCTCTGCTGCCAAACAAGCAGCTGATGTCCTTGAGAAGAAGCTGAAGAAGTCTTCAACAACAAATACAGGAAGTGGACTTTCAAATACTAGATTCACTTTAGACTCACACAAGAAATGACTCAACTAGCTGTGTTTGATTGACTCCTTTGACTCTATGAAAGCTCAGTGTGTGTCTGTACACAGACTGTTGTGTTGGACTATTATTCAGTTGTCTGCTGAATGTTTTCAAATGTCTGCATCTCAGTGTAGATGAGGCTGGGGGTCATGGGAGGCCACCATAGCAGTCTCTTCAACATCATGACATCATCATAAATGCTGCTGGACTGTCTGATGGGCTGACGGTGAAAAAGCCGTCGGGAAGGAAACAGAAGACATTTCAGAGGCTGCAGCAGATTTCTTTGATTTGGGGCCTTTTTCAGCTTTATTGGACAGAGCAGTGAAGATAAGTGACAGCAAAGCAGAGGGAGAGAGAAAGGGGGCGTGGTCAGAATCAAAGCCAGGCCAGCTGCTCTCCACCTCGTGGCACATGGTCACCTGCTCATCCTAGTGAGCTCCACCAGCAGCCCTTTCACACAGTTTACACTGTCAAACACTGTGTGTGGACCTCAGCTAACAATAGGCTACATTTAAGTCTGGACTACATGCTTTTATATTGAGGCAGATTTTTACCTGTTTTTATTCCATCAGCAGCTCAACATCATGAGCAGCTTTGACATAAAGACATCAAACTCAAGCTGACTTTAAACTGGATCTACTTTTAATACAGGGGCTCAAAAACAACTAACATCTTTATTATATATCAGGACAGAAAGTCATTTCATCTCAAATGGAAAACAGCTTTATTTGGAATAATCAGCACTATCAACTGGTTTGGGATCTCCACCAGTTTCATGTCTTTCCAGCTTCTCCAACAAAGTTCCTGTAAAATCAGCATCTTTATTGGTTTGATAGTGATTGATTATTCAGTCCCAATCTGCTGTCATCTAAAGAACAAAATGATGTTTCTATCAGTCAAAAAGCTCCAGATGTTGTTCACAAAGAAAACAAAGATTAGGAACTTAAACACAAAGTGTTTGGAGCCAAAATGTTCCCAAGCTGCTCTTTTTGAAATGGCAGAGGTACAGTGGTGTCTAACAGCACACTGTGGAAGGCAAACATGTTATTGTTGGATGAAACTTCATGAATCCTTTGTAGATTTGAGCTTTTGGAGCCTTTCTTTTCTCTTCAGGTGTACAGAGGCTGAGGAGGCAGGTGAAGCAGGTGGAGCTGTTGTAATGCTGGCAGAGGGTGTGTCTTAGTAACTCTGTGAGGTAGAACTGGATCCAACATTGTGGATGTGTTGATGTTGGAGCCATTAAGATTCTCTGCACACTGTAGGATTTCCCTCTGATTCACTGCGGGGGCATTTTGGAGTCTGTCAATGAAACTCTTCATATTTGTGTTTGACACCAGTTTATAGAAACAGACAAATGTGTCGTGCTTTTGTTCGGCCTCCACAAATATACACATTTGTTCATTGGTTGGACTTTTTGGAAGGAGACACATTGAAAACCATGTTAATAAGATCTTGTTGTTTCCTGTGGATCCGACACAGAGAGTGGACTTCAGACAGAAAGCGTGGAAGAGATTTTAGAGGCCGTGTGTGGCAACAGGAAGTTTCTGTATGTTTGCTGATCTTACATGTGGAAAACAACACGTGATGTTTGTGAAGTTCTACAATGATCATTGTTCTGACAGCATTTTGAGTGGGAACAGTTCAAACTGAGAGTAGTGGGAGTTATTTACTGATTGAAACAAGCTGAATGTTTCTGTGCACGATGAAGATCAGCAGCAGCAGCTCAGCTGATCAATGAATTGACATCTATCAGTCATTTCATGAGATGAAGTCATCAGCAGACATTTGTTCTAACTGTGTGATAAATGTCAGAACGTCAGGGCTCTGCTTTAGTCACTACTTGATGATCATTGGCTCATTGTTGAATCACGCGGCCCAGTCTGACCTCTGACCCTTTGCTGCAGGTCTTCTGTGTTATCTCCACTTTCATGTCTGATCTTCTGCTGTATCGTCCAAAATAAACATCTGAATCATTTCCAACACTTCAGCAGATCTTTAGTTTGGGCAGCACAGTACAAAATAACACATATTGTACTATACTGCCCACTTCCTGATCTTATTGGATCTGTGTGTGAGGTTGGTGAAGGAAACACATGTTTACTGAGTGAATCGCTGCCATTAGGAACTAGTTTTTATATCACAGCCTACAAATCACACAGGACCATTTCTGCAAGTGAAAAGTCCTAATTGGAGGAAAATCATTGTAGAGTTTGTGCAACTGAAGAATTGTCCCAACCACATGTGCTGCTGACCTTTGACCTTTTCTTTAGGTGCACAGAGGAGTCTGTGGAAACATCCAGAACTGAGGCAGTGCTACAGATGTCTTCAAATAAAGTGGTGTATTATCCATGTTTTCTATGGATCACATCCAATATCCTGATCTAACAAGCCCCCTTTTTGTGGATTTTAGAGCCTCTGACTTTTGCTGCGTCTGCGTCTCATTTCAAGCACAAGAGCAAGAAGTGGATGAAGAAATGGGGCGAGTGGGGTCAGTGTGGTGCATGTCAGCTGTGCTCATGCTTTCACAAAGAACATGTGTATTCATTGGCAGCATTAAGGTGCACTTTAGTCTTCATAATAATAAAGTATTGTGACTTTATTATTGTGAATCCTCACAGTCATGTTGCAGCTCTGCTTTGCTTTAAGAAAATGTTCTACCAGGATGTTACTTTCCTAAACGTGTTCTCCAAATGTTCCCAAAGACTTTGTTCTAAGTAGTTCTACATGATGAAACATTCACACTAAGTTTAAGAAGGACACACAAACACCATCTGTCCTTTCATCATGTGTACAAACGTGTTCAGATGTCAAATGTACCGTGAATGGATGCAAATGTGGATCGTTCCAATAAAATGAGACAGTTTTGTAAGTGGATCCCAGTTTGAAGTTCATTGAAACCTATAAGAACATGTTATTCAAACCAACTTTATCCAACAGGAAGAAGCATCAGGGGAACAGGAAACATTCAAACATGTTTACTGTAAGAACTGCACAAAGGAAGGAAACACAATCCTACACACGAGCACTTTAAAATGGACATTTAGCTTTTCAAACATCAGGGAGTGCTGCAATAACAACACTGTGCCCATTCTGATCAGACTGAAAGATTTATAGAGATTTATCCATGTGCTGGAAAAGGATTTGATATCAACATATATGCAGATTAGTAGGAGCATTTTCTTCATATTGATTTAGAGTTCAGTACTAGGAATATGTAGAATTAACATCTGTGTACATGACGAGTGATGAAAACTTTCAAAGGACGTCAGAATTGGTGTCTCTATCTGTGACTGTCCCAGAGGAACCTACCTGAGGGATTATTAAAGATCTGTCTATCTAGAAAGACTTGCATTGATTCACAGTGTACAATTCTTTCTAATCTATTAACATCTTCCTCCAAATCCTGTTTCTGCTGCATCAGAAGGGCTCAAACCTCCTGCTGTTGTCTGCTGGACCATCAATTCTACTTTATGATGATCTTCAAAGATAAAAACGTGAGTTTATTTGTGAACTCTGTGAAATGATGTTGAGTTTGAACCAATCCTGTGTCAGCTGCAGCCACATCATTGCCACGCATACAAATGGCTGCGTTCCTGTTTAGACCTGCTGGCTGTCAATGGGCTTCATTCCATTTCAGACTGCCGGTGGTCGCTGTCATCTAAACTCAACATGGCTCCTGTGTTAGAAGAGCCTCTGAGTTTAAATTTGCACATTGAATAGTTTCTTTGCAACACTATGGAGCTACCAGCCCAGTATATGTAGCCCACAGTAGATGGAGTTATCAAGCTGCACTGACAAACATCAGGACTCATGTGATCCCTACATGTGGACCTTTCACACATGGATCCAAGTGCAGATTCAACTCTGCATTACATTTGACTTCAGCTGTTACACACTTTCATTTTCTAGCTGTGTCACTTCCTGCTTTTTGGATCAGAGAGTTTATCCATGTCCACAAATGTTTGGCTGCATATTTGTATCATCTATATTTTCCAGTCTTCATACAGCCGATATTTCATGTGGACTCCAATCTGCCACCTGCCATCACGTTTTCAGGGTTCATTCAGTGTTGAAATGTAGGACAAACAGCAGCACATGTTCTCTAAATGTTTGCAGCCATTTTAAATGAAGCTGATACTACATGAGACATTTTCCACATTTATTGTCTTTGAACAGAGAATAATAAAGCCATCAAACATATACAGGCTGTGCAAATACAAACTTCTGTGGTGCATTTGATGACCTGCAGAGGAGAACAAGTCGGGCTTTTCAGCCCTAACACAACCTCTTTGTTCTCAATACTACAAAACCTTCAAAGGCTGATATGCAAGTTTGCATGAATCACCAACACAGTTGTGTTTGTTTCTAGTATAGTTATAAATAAGCTGATCAAATATCTGCTGACTGATTAGATCCAGTATCTATTACAGATGAACTGGATATCACAGCATGTTGTTAATCCGTCATATCAAACTAAACAGTGTTGCTGGTGTAAATATCCTCCAATAAAGTCAGATGAGGGCTGCTGTTGCCAGGTAACGATGATGTCACACTGGATCTTCTGATCTTTAGCATCGTAGCGCTCGGAGTCTGATGTTGGCTCATGTGTTGTCAGACACCAACATGACGTTCTACTAGTCAAGGCCTCAGCTTAACCCACTGATGCTGATCACACAGACCCACTAATAGAACTGTTTGATCAGGTTTATGCAGCGTCACCATTAATGTCACATTTAATCACATTTACATTACAAGCCCACTACAACCATTATCAACATGTTAAATTACATTATACATCTGCACTGATTTAAAGTATTTTAACATGATTCATTGTTTCCATCTTAACAGTTCATTCCTCAAATCAAACAAGATATTTGACCCTCAAAAAAATGTACCAACAAATAATTTTGCAATAAAGCAGCAGCAGTGAATGAACTCTGTGTCAAATACTGAGCTTCAGTAAAGATTAAAGCTGCAGTTATTTATATTTCCTGTCACCTTAAATCTTCACTCAAAGACAAGTATCTTTGACAGTGTATATGTAGATGTATTATATATAAGAGACAAATATTTTTCTTTTAATATGTTGGCATTACTAAATTTGTCTCAGTGTCTACTTTAAATATTCATGAAATCATATTGAACGGCGTATATTTTAAAGTAAAGGCTTTAAAACTAAGTTAGTACAAACATCACTAATGTCACATAACTTTGCCGACATGTGGCCAACAGTAATATTTTAATGTTCTTCATTATTAAACATTTGCACATAAACGAGTGACAGAATATTCAGTACTTACTTTTAAAAGTTTACTCTTTGGCCGCTCCACCTCCGCCATTTTTTTCGGCAAAGTTATCCACATCCACCGCCGCGCTATGAAGTCTGGGATATGTTGGGCCACGAAGTCTACACCGCCACATCCTTAAAATTCAAGGAAATGAAGGACGCATTGGAGGCCGCATTTCGAGCAGCCTTTGAATTGGGACAGCCTTCGTCGCGTCGCTGTGACGTAATCGGCCTTAAAATGCAGCCTTTAAGGCTGCAGACCCTGAATTGGGATACAGCCTTTGTCTGCTTCCTGAACCTGTTGGTTTGTGAGAGATCGAATGGCATTAAAGAGAAATGACCCTGTGTTCCCCTCAAGTTTAGACAAAATGGAAATAAGGGAAGAAATGGTGAAAGGACGCCAGAGATAAGCTTCACTTTTCACAATTCAAGTCAGTTCAGGAGTTTGAACGATGTTGTTAAATAAACATAACTGCTGCCCTTCCTCTGCCCTCCCACCTGTCCTGCTTCAGGTGGAGTCCCGCCTCCTTCCAGGAAGCAGCTCACCTGTGTGTCTATGTTTAGTGTCCAGCTGTGGAGTGGAGCTTTTTGTTGGTGTGTGTGAAGAAACTGTAAGTTTGCTTTGTTTCCTCCTTTAACAGTTTGTCTTTAGGAGCTTTACTGTGTGTTCAGCTCATGTTTGATTTCTTCACACAACAAACTGTGTGTTTGTATTTCCAGGAACAAAACCGTCATCTCTCCATTAACCCTTAGACGCAGAAGCAGGTCAAAAATCAGCCAGGGGGGTCCTTTTGTTCTTTAGTAAAATCATTTCTGCTTTGACAGTTTAATGAATTTTTCTTGTTCATGACACTAAACTGAGTGTATTCAGCTGCTGAACACATTCACACACAAATATTAGATCTTTAATATGCATTTAACATCTAACTGATATTTGATGGAAAAAACAGTCTAGAAGATAAATTCCACACAAAAATTGAAAGCAATGTTTAGCTCTATGGTCTGTCCACACTAATCCTGAAACATCATCACTGGATGGAAGAAGCTTCTCATTAGCAGTGAATCAGTGTTTTTCTAGTTTCCCAAAGAGTAAATCAGTGTGTGTGCAGTTCTCTGCAAACTCAGCAGGAAGAATTAGTGTGAAGCTTTAACTCTGCTGATCCTCTTTGAATCATGGATCAGCTGAAATGTTTAAAATGTTGTTCACACGTGAAGCTTCCAGTCACAGTGAATCAGTGTGTGTCAGTGAATGCATCGTGTGTGCTTCACGGCTCCATCTAGTGGACTAATAGTAGAGCAGCTGATGGCAGCTTCCTCTGCCTCACACTGCTGTCTGACTGCATTCAGCTGACACTGAGATGAAGCAGGAAAGAAGCAGCTGATATTTGGACAGCACACATGATGGAAAGGAGGATTTCAGTTGATGTGCACATGAATGATTTGTGTTTCCTCTGCAGGTGAAGGTAGAAAGTGTGTGTGAGCTGAATTGAGCAGCATGGATCAGTGTGAGGACAGAGAGGAGGGAGTCCCTCCCTCTAAAAGCACTCTGTGTGGGGAACATGAGAGCCAGACCAAAGCTCAGAGGTGAGATGACCATCTCTAACTGTCCATGACTCTTCTCCATGTCACAGCTCAGCACTCACATCACTGCTCCATCATTATTCACAGGAACCCACCTGGACCTCCACCCAGCTCTGTGTCCTTACAGAGTGACGTGTCTGCTGGTCGACTCATTGATTTTAAAGTCTCTGCTGCAGAGAGGTGAGCTGCTAGTAACATGAACTCCTTAACATCAGTTTATCTGATTTAAATGAAATGTTTGATGTTGTTTCCTGGTCTCTAAACTGCATCTCAAAGGAAGTAACTGAGTGAGGAATTCCTTTATTCTATAAAACATGTCCAAGATTTAAACTCCTGCTGCTCAAAGTGGGACAGTCAAAAGTCCTGCACAGTGTAAATGACCCCTGGTTGGCGCTCTGTTCTTACACTGTAAAACACTAGTTTGGAGTTTCCTTCTGCTCGTGTTCAGCCTGCAAACCTGTTTCTCTTTGGGATGATGAAGGTAATCTAAGTCTTCATCAGCTTCTGTGGCTGCAAATGAAAAACACATTTTTCTTCTCTGGCAGGATCAATGGGAGACCTGCTGGACCTGAACCTGAACCCAGCTGTGTGTCCTTACAGAGTGACTGGTCTGAAAAGCGCTTAATTAATTTTAAACTCCAGC
Organism: Oreochromis mossambicus; assembly: GCA_922035795.1. Taxonomy (NCBI): domain Eukaryota; kingdom Metazoa; phylum Chordata; class Actinopteri; order Cichliformes; family Cichlidae; genus Oreochromis; species Oreochromis mossambicus. The sequence continues at coordinate 4,038 of CAKLIZ010001759.1, read as the reverse complement.
CTGTGTCTGCTGCAGAGAGGTGAGCTGTTAACAACATGAACTCTTTGAGTTGGTTGGTTGCTAATAGACATAGATTAGTTTATGTTAGCTAATTAGAGACAGAAGCAATGACTTAGTGTAGAATAAGAACACTGAAGCTAAAAATCTGTCTCACTGTTGTGCTGCTCTTTGCTGCAGCAATGAGTTTATTTAAAAACTTTCACTCTCTGTGTCTTCAGCAGGAAGTGGTTCTGCTTTGTTTGCTGGCTGAGCTAAAACAGGAAAATCCACTTGTTAGCTGTAGTGTTTGTAACGAAGCTAAAGAGGAGAAGCAGAGAGAGAGAGAGAACTTTATTAATCCCTCGAGTTGGTTCCTCCGGGAAATTCAGTTAAACGACAGCTGGAACTAATCAGATACAACAAGACAGGGAGACAAGTCTGTCAGAATAAAACAGGAAACACACACATGAAGCTACATTAGAGATTTTGAATCTTGGGTTTTCATAAGCTGTAAGCCATAATCATAGCTAATAATAAAAGCTATAATAAAATTATAAAAACCAAAGGCTTGAAATATCTTACTTTACATGTAATGAGTCGATATCATATATTAGTTTGTTCTTTTAAGTAGATTAGGAGACAAATCAGCAATACAGCTCTTCTTCCAAATAATGACTAATTAATATTATGCTGAACACAGTCCAAAAGACTCAATAAGCCACATAAGTGTCTACTGTCTGTCTACTGTTTACTTTCACAGTCAAGTGGCTGACAAAGGTAAACAGAAGTTTTCCTACTAATAAATGTTATCCTGTTTCAGGATACATGTCGTACATAATAACTGCCGTTATCTGAAGTCACATGTGCTTACATTTATCTTTTACTTGTTTCTCCTCTTCTTTTCTCTTAACTGAGAGCCTGATGACCTTTGACATTTTCTTGTCCATCTTCCATTGGTTTTAAATTTTGCACTCCAGTATAAACACCCATCCCCCAACTGTCACGGTCGCAGTGGCTGACCGTATGGAGAGTGAGTGGAGGACTCAGGCGCAGACATGCGATTACGTCACCGCCACACGATGACGGCTGTCCCAATTCGAAGTGTACTTCAAATGAATACTCCATATGCGCCGTCGATTTCCCCAAATATCAAGCGTGGTCCGGTGCACGCTTCGTGGTCCCATATATATATATATATATATATATATACATATTTATCTGTCTCGCTCATGTCTGCGGTAGGCTCACTTAGCATAGGGGGTCTAGCCTTAGGACCCTTACTGGATACAGACGCCCCAGGCAGGAATCGAACTTGCAATTTTCTGCTCCAAAGGCGTGTAGTTTAACCACTACGCTATCCAGCTATATCTATCTATCTATCTATCTATCTATCTATCTATCTATCTATCTATCTATCTATCTATCTATCTATCTATCTATCTATCTATCTATCAATCAATCAATCAATCAATCAATCAATCAATCAATCAATCATCTATATATATATATATATAAAAACACCCAGCACGCCCCTGCAGGCGGTTTATCCTTCAAGCTCGGGTCCTCTACCAGAGGCCTGGGAGCTTGAGGGTCCTGCGCAGTATCTTAGCTGTTCCCAAGACTGCGCTCTTCTGGACAGAGATCTCCGATGTTGTTCCCGGGATCTGCTGGAGCCACTCGCCTAGCTTGGGAGTCACCGCACCTAGTGCTCCAATTACCACGGGGACCACCGTTACCTTCACCCTCCACATCCTCTCGAGCTCTTCTCTGAGCCCTTGGTATTTCAAGTTGAACAGCCACAAGGGGCAGTACCCTCCATGGAGAAGGAGGCTAGAGGGCAAGATCAAAGTAGCACGGAGGGAGGTTAGCCAACTAACGGAGTTGCAGAAAGGCGCGACAAAGAAGGTGCATAAGAAATACAGCAAGCTGTCCATACCTGAGGCCTTGGAAACTGCCAAGCAAAGACTCACAGCCTTGGCCAGCCGCTTGAGGAGGTACACCAGAGAGATAGAAGGCAGGAGAATAAACCAGCTGTTCTCCACAGAACCAGCAAAGGTGTACTCTCAGTGGCAAGGGACAATAAGAGAACAGCACCACCTAGCTGGAGATGGAGCAATACTGGAAGAGCATATGGGAGAAGGACGCAACCCATAACGGCAATGCTCAGTGGCTAGTGGATCTGAGGGCAGACCATAGCGACCTCCCTGAACAGGGTCCAGTAACCATCACAGTGGCAGACATCCAAGAAAGGGTCTCCAGTATGAAGAGTTGGACAGCACCAGGCCCCGACATGGTTCACGCCTACTGGCTGAAGAAGCTGACTGCACTCCACGAGCGTCTGGCAGCACAACTGAACCAGCTGCTAGTTAACGAGAGACACCCGGAATGGCTAACCGAAGGTCGGACGGTCCTGATCCCCAAGGACCCCAAGAAGGGACCGGTCCCATCCAACTACCGACCAATAACCTGCCTCAGTACTACATGGAAGCTCCTGTCAGGCATCATATCGGCTAAGATGAACAGGCACATGGGTCAATACATGAGCAGGGCACAGAAAGGGATTGGCAAGAATACCAGAGGCGCAAAACACCAGCTACTGGTAGACAGAACAGTCAGCCGAGACTGCAAGACCAGACTGACCAACCTGTGCACAGCCTGGATTGATTACAAGAAGGCCTATGACTCAATGCCCCACAGCTGGATACTGGAATGCCTAGAATTGTACAAGATCAACAGGACCCTAAGAGCCTTCATCAGGAACTCAATGGGGATGTGGCGTACAACACTAGAGGCCAACTCCAAGCCCATAGCACAAGTCACCATCAAGTGCGGGATCTACCAAGGAGATGCTCTGTCCCCACTGCTGTTCTGCATAGGCCTGAACCCCCTCAGTGAGATCATTAACAAGACTGGCTACGGATACCGACTACGGAACGGAGCGGTTGTCAGCCACCTCCTGTACATGGATGACATCAAGCTGTATGCCAAGAGTGAACGAGACATCGATTCACTGATCCACACTACCAGGCTATACAGCAATGACATTGGAATGTCATTCGGACTGGAGAAGTGTAGTCGGATGGTAACAAAGAGAGGGAAGGTAGTCAGAACTGAGGGGATTGAACTACCAGAAGGCAACATTGCAGACATAGAGGACAGTTACAAGTACCTGGGGATCCCGCAGGCGAATGGGAACCATGAAGAGGCCGCTAGGAAAGCTGCAACCACCAAGTACCTGCAGAGGGTCAGGCAAGTCCTGAGGAGTCAGCTGAACCGTAAGAACAAGATCCGGGCCATCAACACCTACGCCCTGCCCGTGATCAGGTACCCTGCTGGGGTAATAGGCTGGCCAAAGGAGGAGATAGAAGCCACTGACCCCAAGTCCAGCACCCTGAGGTTGTACGCTAAGCGGAAGGAAGGGGGCCGGGGACTGGTGAGTGTCAGCACCACAGTCCAGGATGAGACAAGAAACATCCACGAATACATCACGAAGATGGCCCCAACTGACAGCGTGCTCAGTGAATACCTCAGGCAGCAGAAACCCAAGAAAGAGGAGGAAGGCGAGGAACCATCATGGAAGGACAGGCCCCTGCACGGTATGTACCACCGGCAGATAGAGGAGGTGGCTGATATCCAGAAATCTTACCAGTGGCTGGACAAAGCTGGACTGAAAGACAACACAGAGGCACTAATCATGGCAGCACAAGAACAAGCTCTGAGTACAAGATCCATAGAGGCTGGGGTCTATCACACCAGGCAAGACCCCAGGTGCAGGCTGTGTAAAGATGCCCCAGAGACAATCCAGCACATAACAGCAGGGTGCAAGATGCTAGCAGGCAAGGCATACATGGAACGCCATAACCAAGTGGCCGGCATAGTGTACAGGAACATCTGTGCCGAATATAACCTGGAAGTCCCAAGGTCAAAATGGGAGATGCCCCCAAGGGTGATGGAGAATGACCGAGCTAAGATCCTGTGGGACTTCCAGATACAGACGGACAAAATGGTGGTGGCTAACCAACCGGACATAGTGGTGGTAGACAAACAGAAGAAGACGGC
>CAKLIZ010001758.1:0-30375 GCA_922035795.1 Oreochromis mossambicus | reverse complement strand
TGTGTGTGTGTGTGTGTGTGTGTGTGCAGGGATAATCAGAATTAAAATCTTTTGAGTGAGAACTCATCTACTAGGTTAATCAGAAGACTATCAGCCTGTGGTGATGGTCTCTCTCTCTCTCTAATAAAGAATGGATAAGGCAGCTTATCACATCCACAGACATGTAATAACTCAGATTGTCACACACGGAGACATGTAATATTTCTATGTCACACAGTCAGATAGAGCTGAGTCTGTGTGTAATGAGAAGAAACAATGAGCAGTGATAGCAAAATTCTGATATGTATGAATCCTGAGATTCCTATGGTTTGATTTCTCCTACAGTGGCACAAGGCTTGAAACAAAGTTTTATCCTTCCCCAGCTGGATGTGCTCTAATCAGAGTGGTAAATGAAAAACAAAAAATAGCACAGAGGAAAAATGTGGATATCTATCTAGCACAGCCTGTCCCATTCTTTCTCCTCCTTTCAATGCCTTGTTTACTTCTTTCACATGTTTATTTCCAGAAGCTGCCATCTTTATTCATACATTAGTTCCTCTGTGGCTGGAGGCTGGCTGAGCTGCACGTTTTTTACGCATGATGTGTGTGTGGGGGTTTGTTTGTACATGTATTTGTTTGCGTACGATTGTGCACGCGCCAGCGCTCCCTCTATTTCAATCCATTTTATTTAAAGATCAAACGAGAGGCTGGTGATTAATCTTTCTTTCCCCCGCTTTCTTTCATCTTCTTGGGAAAAGAGGGAGGGGAGGCAAGAAAAAGAGGAGGGGTCTTCCTTCCACACACACCAGGAATAACCTCCACATCCCCTCCACGCGCACCCAACCCTCCCCCTCTTTATCCCTCGGCGGTCTACCCACATCTCTGAGGAGTGCACCCAGAGAAAGCCTCATCTCCCAGGAGTAGCTAGCTTTAGCTATCAGGGCCCTCTGGAGAGTGTTGGCTGGTTGTTTGCCTCAGATTCTTAAAGTCTTTATTTCCTGTATCTACAATTGCTGTTTTCATGTGTAAAAACGGCAATTAATTCTATGAGCAGGCCACAGTATATTTATCCCATTAAAGAGTAATGCAGCTTGTACCGATTGGACAGTAAATAAGTGATTAAATCTCTGTAGCTTAAACGCTTTTAGGAACTCCCTGTCAGCAGATTAACCACAGTAACTGTAGTTTAAAGCTACATAAGACACAAGCAAACAAGATGAGCTTGTGGGTACCTGATAAATGCTCTCTTCTGATTGGTCACGGATGGGCTCGTGTCCCGCCTCAAACACAATGTACTACAACGTCAGCAGCACGGGAAAGAGAGGGGGGAAAAAGAAGCAGGAGGGAAATTGGAAGATAAAGAAATTGAGAGAAAAGAAGTGAAAACTGCAGAGGTGATTAGTCAAACAGCATTGTCAATAGGTTCTCATTAAAAAGCAGTTGAAGAAGAGATCCCAGTGACACACGGAGGAGGCTTTAAGCAGTAATAAATACCCAGAGCAACTGAGAAAGCAAACACATCTCTCAGCTAATCATGCACCCACAGCTACAGACTCATGAACACACAGATATGAGTGTCTCCTACTGGCTCTTTGTATACATCGGCAAACCCTCTAAACAGCGTGTGTTGTGCTTATTACGAAGATCTACCCAAACAGGAGCTGTCTCCCCACAGTGCACACACAGAGGAGCAAGCTGACTGGCTAGAAATGCAGCAGGTGACAGCAGCAATGGGATTGGTCAAGAAGTTACCTGGTAGACAGGGTCCTCCAGATCCTCCTCCAGTATTGTCTGCGGATGAGCGGCGGCAGCAGGAAAGAGAGGGAGAGATCAAACGGGGAGGAGAGAGGAGCAGGGGTGAGAAGACAGAAGAGAGGGAAGAGGCGGAGAGTTAAGCCGGTGAAGTAGAGAGAGTAGGCGGAAAGCACAGCGAGACATAGCGGCTTCCCAGCATTCAGATAATCATTTGGCAATCATCAGAGAGAGAGCGAGACAGAGAGATAAAGAGAAAATTAAACAGGAGACGTACAGAAGACAGAACAGAGGAAGGTGAATTAAGCACAATGGGCAGATGGTGCCACTGATGAAACCTGAAAGTGGGTGCTCCGTATGTTATTCTTTGATGTTTTTTTAAGTCTTACCTGACTCATCTGTCAAGAGTCTCTCACATGAACCTCATCATACTTATGGCAGATGATTAAGGAAATTGTTTAAAAGAAAAAAATACCAGAGAGTTGATAAGAGTACCTGGTACACCGCCTGCTCACACTGCTTGTCTTTTTGGGCCTTCTTCTCCCTCTCCTCTCTCTGCTTTATGTCATAGATGAGCTGGAACAAGTCCCGCAGGTCCAGAATCACAGGTTCAGCCTAGGACAAGGACACATTATCCAACCATTAACACAGGCATTAACAGGAGCACAACACCGATCAGAACTCAAGAACTGCATGTTCATTCTAGTTATGTGGTGATTAATCTCCCAGCCCAACTTCACGACAGGAGTTTAAGGCCATGATCAGACTGACATGAACAGTGTGGAAAAAGAGACCACCTCATTCACTTTAATGATGCAGAGGCCTCAGGCCAAAACATTTAATCTGCCCCATCTCACTGTCACTTTATCGCACACCCTGCTGCAAATTCTAACAACTGCACGTTTCTCTTCAATTTATTTAGTAAATTCTGACTTTTAAGACAAGTAAAGTTAATTCTGATCATTACCCTTGCAGATTTTTCAGATTTGCATTTGCAATTTGACAAAAATGCACAGAGAAGAGGCCTCTTCTGTGTCTCTACTGAGCTTTCTTTTTGAGTTATGAAGCTTTCCGTGAAGACTGTGTGAGTTTGACATAACCCATTAAGAGACCCTGATCGCTGACTCTGACCCAAACACAGAACAGCTGTTTCTGGAGTAGAAGGTGGAAGAAAGCACATAAGTCAGGAGTGTGACCAAGAGCATGTTCTGCTTTTTACCTTCACAGGGTTGTGCACTCTGAAGTAATCCTCCAGACTGAGGCTCTACTGTAATGTCTTGAACCATGGGGGAGGGATAACACTCGCCAGAAACACCTGAATTGTGGTGCCAACTAATTAGATATGGTTCCCCAAGACTTATAGAAGGGCCACCACTTCTAGACACTAGAGGACATCCAGTATGCATTGCAGGAAAACAAGCACAACTGGTTAGAACAGGACCATAGAGTGGTTTAACTTAAAAGGGGAAGTCATCTAAGATAAAAATCAGGCTTCTTTGCATTTTACAGACAGAGTCATGCAACATTTTAAATGCTCCTTGTAGATTTAACTTGTAATTCTGTAGATACATAGTAGAGATAAAAAAGAATATGCATTAGAAACTGCTGTACAGGATCTGACAAGTTTTCATTCTCAAAGATGTATTACACAAAGTGCTCTTCTTTGATTATACTTCAACTTCTGCCTACAGAAAGCTGATCCAGCAGAATACACCCTCATAATTTAAATTGCCCAAATAAAATTGTAACAGAAAAAAGACAAATGCTCTAGCTTTTCATGAATGTATTCACAGCACAAATATAAGAAAAAAATTAACTCAATTTTGTTCATCACAACATCAGTCACTAGTGCTGTGGAATACTGCAGATTCGATACCAAGCAAACCAAGTGCTGATATCAATACCGATACTTTTAACCTGTAAAGGCAGCTTATGTTGGGGAGACAGTGTGTCATGACTTAAGAGATGGCTCATCGCCACTAACTCACTCTGATTTTTATGTTCTATAATACTTTGTTATCACAACAAAACACATCTTCCAACTTCTCTAAAGCGTTTTGGGTCAAATTCTGTTGTTTGACATGTTTCACAGTGCATGTTTGAGGTGTATTGTTTAATTCCCCAAAAATCTATAATTTAACACAATTCAGTGGGCTACATACTGAAACAAAGTATCAATCCTATTTGGCTAGTATCGATCCAATACCAATACCAGAGTTGGTATCGACACTATCGATATTTGGATTGTTCTGCCCACCTCTAACAGTCGCCTCAAGGCGCTTTATATTGTAAGGTGGACCCTACAATAATACAACAGAGAAAACCTCAACAATCATATGACCCGCTATGAGCAAGTGCTTGGATGCCAAAAATTTCAAAGTGTTTTTTTCTGTGCCACTTCAAGTAATTAAACACTGACCTTGAGGCATAAGTGACGTAACTCAGAACACGTAAGTATTTTTAAGACATTGCTGTCTGCACACTTTCATGGAAACGGGCAGGGAGTGAACACAGTCACTGCATGATCTATTGTTTCACGCAGCAAAAATTGTAGCCTTGTGTTACCTTTGTACCTCTTTCCTCGAATGAACAAAAGTGGTGACAACAAACCAGCGAGATGACTCACAACCTATAACTACTGTCACAGCACAATAACAAAGAGTCTTATAGTACAACGGTCTTTCAAACCTAATCAATTATTGACTGGAGCTATGCGAAGTGCAGCCAGAGTTCATAGACTGAATGCTGTGCAAAATGTAGTTCTATTTTAGTGTTGGCTTTCTGCAAGATATTCTGAGCCGAATAAGGCACATGACATACACGCTGGGGTAAACTTCTCTCCTGCTGAGCCAACACTGAAACATACTGTCACTCTTTTAAATTCAGATCTGTTTTACATTTGAAAACGCGTGCTCTAATCCTCAACTTCTCTTGTGATTTCTCTCCCATTCTTTTTTGCTTTTCCTCGATCAAAACCTCTAGGTATGAAAAGAGAGTGAGCAGAGCAAAGCACTGAATTCTAAAAGTGCTAATGCAGAAAACTTTGAGGAGGAGTGGCCTGCTCATAGGACCAGAGAGATGAGATAACCTCGGTTCAGCACAGATGACTAATTCATAGCCTACGGCAAACCTGATAAATGATTCTAACAAAAAGTAACGATAAAGACTTTTACTGCAGACACAGTTCTAATAAAATCTGCCCGGATCAGGATTTTAGAGCAGAAGATGAGTCTCCAATTCTACTAAATATTAATGCAAGAGATTCAGTCTCATTGCCCAAATTAAATTCTGCTGTTGGTTGTTAGCGGAATATCTTCAGGATATTCCTGAACGTATTTCTTGGTGCACTGATTTTTTTTTTTAAACCTGTCTTGTCTGAATTAAATTCAATTAGCCATTTCTTAAATTTCTGTTTTCTTAAATTTAGAAAATCGGTAAATCTGGAAGTCATTTTGAAAACCTTTGCATGAGAGAATTTGCATGAGGAAGCATGTGCATTAGAAAAATGATCATAAAATAAAAATGAGGATGTGTAAAAGTGGACTACTTAGAGAAAAACACTCACAAATAATCATGTTGTTAACTTTGTCTAAATAACTTCTATGGGCTCAAAATAAAGGATTTACTGGCTACATCTGTTACTGTGTCATAAATAATGTAATACATTAAACTACATTTGAACTCTCTGTAGCCTCTCTACAAATTGGAACCTAGGTTTTGTAAACAACAAAGCGGGTCATACTAATTACAGCTGCAACTTTTCTAGAAAAGTTATAACAATGACTGACAATCCTCTCTTCACAATTAGAGTCTTGCTATCTTCACTAAAACTGGCTAAATAAAACATGTCTTTCTTGTGCTGAGACTTTGATTTGAGTGGTAAGCCAATTACTTTTGAATGCGACCTTAAATTGGCCTGTTCGGAACATCTTTAAGTCTTAGTCTTCATGACAACAGAGACACTTTGTTAATTCACATCAAAGCAGTTACTTTCCAATTACAGCCTCGGCCATGAGCTCTGTGCCTCCATCCCTCTTATTGTCTGCTCCACAACTAATAGTCTGAGTGTTAGTGATGGCTGGTTCAAATCCTGAAAATGGAAGTAAAATATAATTATGACCTTTCCTCAGGCACACATCAGGCAAAAGGCAGCTTAGCTGACGGATGAGAACTTACCGTTGTGCTTCACTGTTACGCAGGGTAACATTTTCTGAACAACTGTTTTTTAATGGAAATGCGGCTGCTGTATTTGTGAGTGCAGACTGGCGCATATCTGTCTCAGTCAAAGAGCCACGGTTCATGGCCCTAGGAGGATGGATATGCCATTAGAGCTGGTGACACACACTCAAACCCTCATCGACTCACTATGGGAAATCAATATGGCTACAGAGAGAGCCAGCTGAATCCAGACGAAACAAGCCAGGCGCATACAACAACAGCAGCAACAATCATAAAAGGTCTGAAAGAAGTACTCAATATTATATAGAGTATGCCGACGCAGAACCGAAACTGCGCTGTTCTGGACACACGAAACCTAAAGCTGCAGATCTACTCGGTAAACAGTTTGTTTGATGAACAGCACAAAGCGACATGAGCTGGTATTCAAGGGTCCTTATCTAAATGTCAAGAGGTTCGTGTTACTGAGAAAAGAGCCTGATGAATCATAAATTAACCTAAACACAAAGAGAGCTGGGCTACACAACGTGTTTTTGTGTCGTTGGATGAAAAATCCATAAAATACCATATTGTTATTCATGCAGGGTGAGAGGAAACTATACTGAACATCCTCTGGGCTCTGTTTTCAGTTTTAGAAAATCTAAATCATGATCGTAGACGTGACCAACAGTTAAGGAGTGCCAAAGACTTCAAGCTGTAACAGTGCAGTAGGACTGTAACATCAGTACTGGCCAGCATCACTTATTTACTATGTTTAGATTAGTGCTGTCAGCGTTAATCTTGTTAAAATGATGTTAACGCCTTAACCGCATTAACGCAGTAACTCTCCGTTAGCGAGTTAGCGCGGATCGCCCTGTGCGTGGGGCTGGACAGCGCTAACGCGTTAACGAGCTCATTTTAACGAGATTAACGCTGACAGCACTAGTTTAGATATTTCCAAATGTAAATGTCGGAAGAGCTCAGAAAATGGTGAAGGTGAAAGGTGGGGTTTGGGTTCATTTTCTGCTTATTGGACTGAATCTATATAAATACTAACCGACTGCGCGGTTTTGATAGCCACAAAGCGGTGGTTCCCTTCTTTTCCGCAGACATAGCCAAAGGCTCGGTGGTCCGTGATGTCCTTGGCAATGTAAGAAATCTCATGGACAGCATGGTGGTGTTGGAGGACCTGTAGCAGGGAATGACATAATGATACAGATGAGCTTTAAACTGTAAAGATGCAAAAACCTGTATTTACATATATATGTTTAAAAAAACAGATAAGAAGCAAACTGACTCTACATCTTTATAAAAAGCCAGTGTATTTATTCTTTGTTAATAATTAAACTGTCTGCTCCAAACCAGTAACTTGAAAAAACTTATATCAGAAAGTTAGCATGCACTCATCTATACTTCCAAAAACATGTGGGAAGCATAATCATCTCATGTAAACCCCCTTAAGTATATACTCACAAAAACACACAGTCACACAGAGACCTTGTATCCTACATTAAATTGTTTCTAGCTCCCCTGCCCTCTCTAGTTTAGTCTGGGTGGGGAGTGCCAAGCTGGCATTGCCTGTGCCCCGTGGCAGATGGCACTGTTTTTCCCGAGGACAGAGGGGGGGGATCAGTGACAATCACAGCTCGGCAAGCTGTCGACTTGATCACTTCATCTGTGCCCTCACTCACAACACGCACAAACACAAACACACGCTCACAATTCACAGCATAATATGCAATAGCCCCTCTGTTAGTCACACTAAATGTCTGCTTTGTTGTTATTGTCTATGCCAGATGCATGCTGGGAGCAGAGACACAGAGTCAACATAATAACCCAGTAGCCCTTGAGTGCATGCTAGGGGTTGGAGCCTTATACATCAGAGGCTAAACACACACATCTGCTCTGTATGAAGCTACTCCAGAAGTGGGACAGAGTAGAGTGACACTATTATAACACGGGACCTATGACACACAAACACACACAGGGAGACACCAACCACCTCAGCAGAAACAGATAATCATTCTGTGACTCATGTCTTCTAAATTTAATAATTGGAGTAATGATTATTATTATCACCTCTGATTGACCTGAAATTGGCAGCTAAGGATGTACACGCGCACGCACACACACATACACGCGCACACACACACACACACACACACACACGCACACACACACAAGCACACAGCTCATTTGCAGAGGTTATTGAATTATCTCTGGGTGGGTGGTGAGGTGACAAAGAGGGACTCTGATTCAAAGAGAGCAGAGAATTAAATGACTGCTTAAATTCAATTGCTTCACTTTGTCTTGGTAGCAAGTAGAGCTTAGACAGTAGAAAAATACATATAATCAATACCAACTTTTTTAATAAAAAGCTGAAAATGTTCACAGAAGCTTTGGTCTAATTGACGTCACTTTTTTAGCATCAAAAATACATTCCTGACCTCAGTGTACTTGACATCCAGGACAAGTACAAAGGTAAAAGTGCCACCTTTCAGAAGAATTGTAGTGAAACGGGAAGATTCAATAAGTTATGATGGAGTAGCGGACCTCGGTTCTATCTGCCGTATCTGCCAAACTCTAAATAGAGTCAAAAAAATAAAATCAAAAGTCTACTCACAAAGGTAAAACAAGTTAACATGCTGGTCGTGGAAGGAAATGACAAAAATAAAGGTTGTGGGATTTGTTTCAAATTGAACTTTGCACATATAATTTAAAATTTTGTCAAAACATCACTGAAGCTCCAAAACCAGTGATGGAAATATTCAACACTTGACTTCACTTCATGAGACATTTATGCCAACAAGACTGTTACTAGCATTTTTTATGGTGGTTTGAATGTTTTTGTAGTGTCGTGCTAGAAAAAAAGGTAGAAAAAAGCTTATTTCCCAGATTGTACATAGAGTCCGACTCATACTGATTAATCTGCGTTTTAAAAATCTGATATATCGACTGATATTTTTGTCTACAAACAAATAGATTTCTGCAGGATTTGTTATGTGTAGTTATCTGTGAGTCCTTACTAAGACAATGTGACAAGGCTGTTTAAAAGCATTGTTTTCTTATCACAAGTAGTCGTAGATTACTTTGTCCAATCTGTCTGAAGCTGGTTATGTGTTGCCAACAAGGAATGTTCAAACTGTCCTCTGGTGGATAAATTACATTTTTTATCGGCTAACATACTGGAAATGGCTGATGTCATCTGATGTTTTGGACACGGCCTGCTTTAGTTGGATATAGATGGTCAAACACTGTAAAAACAGGTGGATTCAAAGAGTTGACACTGGGTCTGAGGTCTGCTTTTCTCGCTGTTGATGTGCTGTACCAGTCTCCCAATCTTTCACACACAGCGTCGGTGTCTCTGAGGGACTGTGGACAGCATGCCCTTCAGCAGTTGCTGGCCACTGAACCAAGATATTCCTTGTTATTCTGGGAGTGAAGAGGGGAAACAGCAGGATACTGTCTGTCTAATATCCCCGATCGTCACATCTCTCTCCTGGAGGGGAGACGACATCAAAGGGCCTGTGAAGGCCATCCAGCCTTAAGCCAGTAGGAACAACATGATGGGAGATTAGCAGTTAAACTTAAAGATTTAACTAGCTTTTTTATCAGATTCAGAGCAGGTCTGGTTATTTAACCCAGGTTCCTTTTTTCTTGCTTTTATTTTGTAATATACATGTGTGAAACAATATTTGAACTAAATTAAACCTGGAATTAACTCCATTAGCTTGTCTATATAGAATAAAGTAGCACACTTTTTACTTTTTGAGCATATTTTTTGAGAAAGGTCATTATTTTTCCTTTGTTAGACATTAATCATGGTGAGCTGACTTAGGTTAGCATGGTCTGAGAGGCACGCATGCTGGGTTAACTGGTTAGTCTTAATGTGTGTGGATCTTTGCGTGTGAGTGGTTGTCTGTCTCTCTATGCTAGCCCTGTGATGGACAGGAGCTCTACATCTCACCCTGTAACAGCTTGGGATAGACTTCAACTATTCCACAGCCACCAAGTTGGACAAGTTAATAAATTGGATGCATATAAATCATATAACTTTTATTTATGTATTATTTTGTAAATTCAAGCACATTCTAAAGATCTGGCACCATGTTATCTGGCCGTAGCCATGCCCCTGCACAACTCTGTTCATAATAGAATAAAGGCTGAAGCTACAGCAGGAGATTGAAATGATCAGAGCACTCATGGCCTCTCTGTAGGGGTGTTTAAAAAGTGCTGGCGGCTAATATTAATAAACCACAGCACAGAGTGTAGCAAACTTTCATTCGCGATCACTGGTTTAAGGTCACTACATCAGAAAACTGTATGAATATAGAATCAAAGAAAGAAGCATGCTACTAATTTTAACACTATATACGCACAGTTAATCATGCATTGGCTGAAAATAATGGATAACGTAAGTGACAATAAAAGACACAATACTAAGATGTTTTTTTCCTCAACTAAAGGCACTAAAGATGTGAATATAATCATATTTTATGAAACAGATTTTGAACTATGGTGCCCTAGCTGGACATAAAAGTAAAACTAATTTGGTTAAGATATGCTCTGACAGACATAACCCCTCTAATATGCTAAAATCAGGCAAGCTATGAATTAACACTGGTTTGTGATTTGTGATGTGTACCCACCCCTAGCCAGTGTCAATCAGATCACATATAATCCTTAACGTGTGTAAGGATTTCCTTTTTTTCTAACCTTTCCCTAAAGTACTTTTTAAGATTAAAGCATAAACCTACATGTCTTTTTCTATTTTTTGCATTAGATTAAAAAATAAAAAGAAGCGTCCTGTGCCCACCTCTACACTGGAGATCAAGAGAGTCCACTCTTTTAAATAAAAAGAGTTTCTGTCAGATGAAAAATAATTGCATACTCGGAGTTTCTGAAATTTTGATTATCACTGGTGGTGTATATTTCTTTTAAATATTTGTTTTTAATGAGCTACATTTATTATGGAAACTTTCTATTAAACATTAAATTAATTTAAAAAGCACATCTGCAGAGATTCTTTAAAGTTTTGGAAAATGGTTTTACACTTCCAGTGAGCATCTGAGCATCAAACATAAAATAAATGTATTTAAATTTTAAATGTAGAAAAAAAAGAGGGATGATGATGATATAACAAATGTGATTTTCTGTCTGAATGCTTGTTTTGACATTTATAAATAGGAGCCCATTCGTAGAATACATTATTATGTAAATGTAGTATATGTTTAGCACAAATGTAGGGTATTTGTGCTAAACACAAAGACAAATCAGTACAGAAGGATGGTGGATGTGTGATATAGCTGGTGGCATATCAATGACAGCTTAAAGCATGAGTCCAGCTTATTTTCAACCCGGCTTATTTTCCATTGTGGCTCCTGCTGAGTCCTGCTAACTTTGCATTTGTGTACAACGAATGCATGAGTGAGGATAACATGCACTCTTGTTTGGCCTCATCCTTAATGGTGAATTAGTTTGTAGTTATGTTTTGACCACCTGGTTCCTCTCCAACAAGAAGTCAAGGACCATTTACACAGACAACGTTCAACTTCCACGTGAAAGAGTCTGGATGTGAAAATGCTGAGTTGTGTTTGACAAACAGGTGCCAGAGCTGTTGGAAAATAGAGTTCAGGGACACTGAAATTGCTTCATCAACAGACCTCTTTAACCACACTGACAAGATTTTAAGGCAACAGTGGGGAAAGAGGTTGCATACCATGTTTAAAGATGTTCGTGATAAACATCAGAGCAACAGATCTGTTTGATTTCTTAGGCACAGGCTGACCTAAAACTTGCTGCAACCCTCTGCCTTCCAATGTAAAATGGGCCAAGTTCATTTGCACAGAATTACAATTGGTGCTCACAGTCTTTCTGGTGTTTTGCCTATGGAGCAGTTTTCTTACCGCATCGAATACCAGCCTAAGTATGGTAACATTACAAGGATATAGGTCTATTTTCGTATTAAAACCTAAAAAGAAGTGACCTGTCTAGGGAGCACCCCACCTCTCACCTCCAGCTTCACCATGACCCTGTTGATGCCCTTTGGGCTACATCTGAATAAAATAAAACAATCTTTGTCATATCAAATAAATTATGTGTAAAACTGTTACCACAGTTGTGATGACGGTTGGATTTGTCACACATCAGTCACACACATATTCATAGACAGTTGGGGTTTAATACAGATTTTGATGCTTAAACACATCAATTTCAGCTCAAAATTCCTGTATCCCCTATTTTAGTGGGAATCCTTTGCCAACTTGTCTCATCCTTAGTGTAAAACGATTAATGATTAAACTTGTTCATTGAAAACAAGCACTGCTTAATTCACAGCCGCCCCCCCTTTTCATTCCTCTAGCCCCACCAACCAAATAATACTATAAATTGGGTAGTTCCTTGTCTGCATTCAGTGACAATATATCTGATAAGACCCAAATTAAATTTATTGAATTGTCTGGACGCCAGTTGTTTGTAGTCTTTTCTGCTGGCAGAAAAGTTGATCTTTCTGATTTCACTCTCTGAGGAGCAGCGTGCAAACTAACCATTTCAGCCCTTCACTCATGCTAGTTTTTCATCTGCCTTGGTATTGCCCCCGTATTGAGACTTGGTCAAAGGGGTTGAAGAGGGTAGTAATGCACAAGTGTCCCTATGTGTATGCACATGTGTGCGTTTTAAGAGAGAGGCTGACAGGAAGAGAAGCATGCTGGCCTGCCCTCTGTTAGATTAATGTCTCCCCTCTTATTCTCCTCCATCTCAAGCACCACCTCCCTCCATCCTGCACGACCTTCCCTCCTCCAAGAGAGAGGCCATCCATCCATTCGTTCACCCATACATCCATCCGCCCATCTGGCTGACTGATGCACCAGGAGGGGAATGAGACTGTCAAGATCCCTGAACCTCAGCAGAGTCATTCTCTCTTCTTTCCGTCTCCCTCTCTCCCTCCCTCCTTTGCCATTAGGAGTGGTTGAAGGGCTGATAGTAAGGACAGCATATCTCTATAGTTAATATTAATGTGCAGAGACAGAGGACAAGGTCTCCCTGTAGAGAGCTTTACTTTGACATATGCTTACTGATTCTCCACCTATCCCTCTAACTCTGTTTCAGTCTGCTTCTGCTCCTCCATCACAGGCTTCCTCTATTTATCTTTTTCACATCCTTTTTTCCCTCCTTCCTCCCCTTGGACTTTTCTTGCTTCTTCTCTTCTACAACTCTAGCTCTCTACTTCTGCATCTATCACTTACTTTTCTATTTAGCTCTTGTTATCCTTCAGTGTCTAAATTTTGAGCCATCAAGAAGAGAAATAAGATAAGGATTATGAGTGTTATAAGAAGAGGTACAAAGGACTGAATGTGCTTGTATTCAACATGGCTGCCACGTGGGTGGTCGTTGTTTACCGAGTCTTGCCTGTCTAATACAAGGTACTTTTGAATCACTGCTGGGTACACACACATACAGTGTCAGCGCATTCTGGCTCCGACAAAGTGTAAATCTTAGGCTTACCGTGTCAAGCACTAAAGCTCGGTATGGAGCAGCAAGCTTTATATTCTATCTAAACCAGTCTACATTCACAATCAGACACACTCAGAGCCAGACAGTGAAACAGACAGCTCACACTGCATATGTACACATAAAAAAAAAACAGTTGCTGTATTATGTTTAAAAAATAAGCCTGTTTTTCTGCAGCTGCCAAGATGAATATAAAAACAAACATACAGAAAGAATCGCTGCAGCACAACTCAGCCAAACACCTCAAAATAACAACATTAATTCATTGGACAGATTTTTACAAGTTTATAGAATTTAACTCTTTTCCCACATAAAGGCAATATTTGATGACTTCCTCTGGACCCTTAACGAAAACATAAGTAAATATCAAAAAGGATGTGGTTTGACAACCACTGGAATAGTTTTCCTGTTTTTTCAAGGCCAGACACTACCCTCATTAACTTCTGATGCAATATGAGAGAAACTTCTTTAAGGGTTACTCCTAGTAGGCTTTCAAGGGGTAAAGAGTTAACAGGGAAGTAATTCTCCATTATTAGACACAGAAAACAGGGAAAAATGGCCACTTTAGTCATCAGAGGACCCATATTCTTGGAAAGGTAGATATTATAGTTCTTGATTAAGGAATGATAGGTACCACAGGTTTGAGCCTAAATAACACCTATCACATGATCCTAAACATGTCTGGTCATTTTCCCTGATTTACAATCATACTTACTCTGCAACGGCATTTAAAGAACCCTGTGTCGGTTATAGGCAGTACCTATTACCATAGATGGAATATGGTAGTCATAATTATAATTTAATTATAACAACCTGCAACTATGTTTTTGTATGCACTTCCAAGGAATCCGTTATGTGCAACGGCCTTGTTTCTACAGCAGGAGTAGTAGATTTGAGCTGGGGAGCAAGAGGAAGGAAGGTCCATTAAATTTGTTCCAATGCAAACCTCCACTAGAAGCCACTAAATCCTACACACTGGCCTTTCTATAACAACATTAATCTTCTTCTCTACTTGCGTCTGCTCCAAATATATCTAAGGGTTGTGGGTACTTGCCAGTAAATTCAATATTACACTTCTTGTTTTATTGCTTTTTTGCATGGATTTAAGTGAGTCTTAGATCTTATCAGCCACTGGGAAAAACGCCTAGCAAATTAAGTGATAGAGGGAGAGTCAGGGTCAGTTAACAGACAGTAAACAGAGCTAAAAAATGAACCAGGGGATTGATTGAAAACGGTCGATGAAGTCTGGACAGATCATATCGGTCAACCAAAAAAGCAGCCGTGTAAGATGGAAAATGCTTAATCCTGGGGCATAATATAAAACCAGTGTAGTTGCTGTTTGCACACAGGAAGACAATGGGACGGCCATGTTCTCTCATCTACTGAGGCCTTGTTCTCAGGGTTTCAATTAGGGCCTCCTGATTTCCCCAGGGGTCCCTCCCTCTTATGGAGATGCCTCATTAATAGATGAAACACAAGTGCATGAACACACAAACACACACACAAACACAGACCCACAAGTAAAGAGAATCAAATTTGCTTCAGAACTTACCCCTGACTTCTCATCAAAGATTTTGATCCCTCCAAAGGAAACGGTCAGGAACACCTTCTGTTTGTGTTCTCCTTTAGACCGTGCTGCTGCAGCTATACCCTGAGGATGCACACACACAGACACACACAGAGACACAATCCATACAACCATGTCAGAAGCAGTATAGAAATGTACATGCAGTTGCCAACAGCTGTCAATAAAGGCAATAACTATGTCTTTAAAAAATCAGCAATGAGTCTCACATACTGGCATCAACTTATAATCTTTAAATTATTTGTGGCAAGTTTCTCATTTATTCTCATCCAACAAACAACATTTCACTATATTGTGTAAGGGCACCATGCCTTCTTTCCACAAAAAGACTAGGGATGATGTGAAAGGAGATCGATATCAATGACTAGTTTATTGAGAATGTCAGAAATGTCACGATAGTTTTTATTTAATAATAAAAAGTTGTTTTGCTTGAAAATAGCTTGCTGCTGAATGGAACAACTTAATTTATATACTTGTTTAAAAGGTTTGGGAAAGTGTTTTTAACACAGTGCAACTGCTACAATGCACTCAGCATACAGTCAAACAACATACTGATTATTTATAGCTGTACGTATATGTAAAGGTTTAAGTTTCTCTTCATTTTCACCTCGTCACCATTTGCATAGGCGAGTCACAAAAAGAAGACAGGAGAAGAGCTGGATCACAAAAACGAAGGATTCTGGATAGAAAAGGGAGGAGCAGTATGAAAGAAAAGGTGGAGAGATCAGAGAAAAGGAGTTGATGGATTTTCTGTCTGAATAAATGAGGAGGAGGGAAGCTGTTTGATCAATGAGCTGTCGGTCCTCTTCTCACCCTTACGGGTCTCCGCTGGATAGAGTTTTCACTACACGTAAACAAAGCGTAAATGTAATTTGCTCAATTCAAATATCTCCTGCAATATGATTTAAAGGGAAATTAATAATGAATGAGGCACTCTTCACTCCGACAGTGTTTTCAAACTCTTTCAGCATACATTTGTAGAGACAAGATGCAAAATCTAGGTTTTGTTTAAAGATGCGACTTCTTAGGGAAGAATTTCAACATTTTTTATGTAACAGAATTTCAAAGCCTGTTTTTCATAATTCTGCAATCAATTATTTCAGAAAACAAGGTCGTTCATTAGGCCTGAATAGAAAATGGCCTATTTTTCTTCATCTTCATCCTCACTCATGTCTCTCTTTCACCTATCATCCAAATGATTCCCCTCCTATATGCCATCTCCTCGCTGCTAACTGCCCCATCTGTCTACCCCTCCCTCTAATTGTTTCTGTCCTTGCAAATGAGACATTCATCCCAATCCCCTTCTCATCCATATGGCTAACCTCCTTTACTTCCTCTTGCACTGATCGTCGTCATCCCTATAAATTATAACAACCCCATTTTCTATCCTTCTTATTCAACCTCTCGCTTATAGCAATTTGCATAGAAAGACGGCAACAAACTCTATATGCATGCGCACACAGACAAAAGTGCAGTAATGCTATGATGTACAAAACATGCATATTTAAATGTTGAACTTCAGAATATGCATGAAGCTGGCAACTGATGTCTTTTGTGGGTCACAGAACTTCATGCAGCTGCAGGCTGCAATATAACATTAATTCTGGGTGTTGACGTCCTCTAGTTTTTTAATTGCTCGCAACTACCGTGGAAAGTTTGTTTTAACAGCGAGTTTAAAGTGGTACAATTAATTTGTAATTTGAGACAGATCAAGAGGAGCAGAAAGACTCTTCTTACCTTGAGCTTCATCATCGAGTCCTGGCAGAGTTTGTCTCCACGGGCGGCGGTAACCTCGTCCAGGCCAATGAGCTTGGCCTTGTAGCGGACGCCATCGCCCTTAAAACGCCTGATGAGAGCTGTCTCGCTGCGATCCTGCCCTGCAGACACACATACACACTCACTTTGCAGTCGACAGTACATCTTCAAGTCAAGGACCTCAATCTACCTCAGACCAGTGCTATTACCTCAGGATCATCAATCACACAAACCCCAGAATACTTCAACAGTAAAAAAAACAAAAAAAAAAAACAACTGTAGTATAGGTCAAAGCCACTAATGTACACAGCTAACTCAGATCACATGCACTGAACTGTGGTATCATATGAATGATAATTGTCAGTACACTCAATGACGCTCAGTGTTTGGCAGGATTAGTCGAAACTCTGACTGTTCACATCTTTGGCCATTTCTCATACAAAATAATGGTGTGACATTTTCTCCTTATCTCCAGCAGTCCCTCGTCTCTTCTCACTTGCTACTGTGTACCAGATTGCCAGCACTGTGCGCATGTATTAGTAAGTGTCAGCGATGGCGTGCATGTGTTGACCTTGCTCTTGTCCAGGAAGTCTCTGTGTTATCTCCTCCAAACCTCTTTATACACAATACAGAGCACAGAGGGAGAGAGAGAGAGAGAATAGTTACTCATAAGGACAAACTCTTTCATGTCATACTCTCTCATTCTTTCTTCCTCTCAGTTTCTATTTCTCTGACCTGCAGCGTGCACGCACACACCAAATGTTTTACAGACAAACACCAGAGGATCTCTGCATGTCTCCGTGTTCTGTTTTTGAGGGTGTATATGCAAGACTTTGAGAGTGATTGTGAGAGAGAGGCATAATGATAATGCAGCATATTAAGATAATATATTGAGGCATTAGTTCTGTACTCTATAAGAGCGTGACTCTTGGAAGGTCACCGGCGGAGTGATGGAGAGGTCCCACTCCTCCTTTCATCTTTCTTTCACACTCCCTCCATTCACACCGAGTCCCTACAGCATTGCAGCATAATAGAAATGAGCCCTTTTAAGACCATCACGTTACGTGCAGCTATTGAATCAGTTTTGTGCAACACAAACCTCCCACAACTTCGTTTGTGTGCCCTCACGCGAAAACAAGCAAATACGAGTATTTTCTAAATCTGCATTTGAATCAAATGACTTCAATCACATTTAAAAAGATTTTAACAAGTTCGAAAGTACTTGAGGACAATTCAATATAAGGCCTCATTATCACACGATAGATAAATTCTCATGGTCGGTTAGCCTTTGTATTAATAACCCTGCTTTGTTAAAACCTCAAATAGAAAAGTCCAAGGCTGCCACAGATTATTTTATGAATATTCATTTGTCTAAGAAGCCTCATCCTATGGGAAGAAAAACTTGACAAAATACAAGAAAAACACTTACACACTATTCTCCATTGATAAAAAAAAATAACATACACATACAGAAAGACACACTCAAAGACTGCAGATGAACTCATACCTCTGAATCATTGAACAGACACACTCAGTCACACTGCTACTTGGAGTAAATCACGACTGTCTGTCTCAAAGTCCTAAGAGACAAAAGAGCTGAAGAATATCAGTCCTTATTTTGGGGAGAGTAAGAGAGAGCAGCTCTCTCTATTGTGTCACGTCTCAGCGAGGCTGAGATCAAAGTAAGTGACTAAACCGCTGCAGGACTGTGTTGTTCAACAAGGAGACGTTCATTTTGGAGACATTTAAATATTGCCTTCATTAAATATGAAATGATGCTGTGAAATGAGCGTGCACACATACACACATATATAAGTATGTTGACAATAATACCCTGGTAGTGTGATGGCAACCCCCAGATTTCCACAACCACTAGCTCCACATCATCTCTTCTCATAGAGACAATGACATGAAACATACTGCATGAGCTGTCTGTCAGGAAACATTCCCAAAAAAATAGCTCGAGATCTCAAAAAGTGTCAAAAACCTTTCTTCACTGTGCAACTAACTAACAACTCTCTGAAGCAGAGGTTTGATTAATACAATCATTTTTTTAGAGGAGAAAAATAACAAACAGTGAAAAAAAACACATCGTTTTACTACTGGACTAATTACTTGATCACAACTGCGCCATGAACAAACAGATTCATTTTCAATTCAGCGATTACACTGAATAACATTCAAACATTCAAACAGCTACTTTTACAGACTGACATGCTCTAACAAGGCACGACACCCTTGTACTTGTTTGTGTCGTGATTTTGGTCACAGTTTCAGATTTGTAACACCTCTAATCCAAACCTTCAATTCCAGTAAGCAAAAGCATTTGCACTGGTAAGAAACCAAGTACACCAGGCTGAATGTGAAATCCATAAAGCGCAATTTAGAAAACATCCACAATATTCCCACTTCATGGCATGTTCGCAAAAATCACCGAATCCTAAAAAAAATGCAGCATGTGTGTTCCTGACAGAGAAAGTGAGGGTCAAGTTCAAGAGCATAAATCACTTATCAAAGAAAAAGGTGGCACTGCAGCAAAAGCTCGAGTTCAAGTATTCCTCAATGTAATCTCTAAGTAGATTTAATGAAGAGCCGGAACAAGCTCATAGTGAATATTAAGATGATTTAGCCAATTTTAAAGCCCTTAAAGGAAAAATTAAAAGGGGTTCAGATGAGTTTTATATCATACAATTAGAGCAGCTTTACTCATTTAATTATAAACCAAATAAACTTGATTTTAATGTTTCAGTGAGAGGATTTAGTGAAAAACACAATTTGGTATTTTATCTTAATTTACACTGTTTTGTCAGATACTGTATAATTTGATTATACTTTTTATGCCCTTCTGAGGATCCATTTGTTCATTGTAATAGCAGTCCACATTCATCTGTGTGTATTTATATGTATGAGAGTTAAATAACACTGGTTGTGTCCAGCTGACTCTGTCCCACTGGAACAGTGATTTTCATTTGAGTTTGACATTTAAGACCTGCTTGCTCCATCTGCATCCATCACCATTACTGCTGCTATACTTAGCTCACAATGAAAGGACGAGTGAGAGAGTGAGATAGACAGAGAGCGAGAGAGAGAGAAGTTGAAATAAAGTCAAGATGGGAAAACAGAAAAGGAAAGGTAGAGAGGGTCCAGGGTTACCACTCCTGCTGAGTGGTTTATAATATTACCTTTTGGGAGCATGTTCCATGAAAGACCTCCCTCTGTGTGTGTGTGTGCCTGTCTGTGTGTATGCATCTGTGTGTGAGTGTGTGTGTGTGTGTGTGTGTGTCAGTCAGTGGGGGAAGCATTCAGTCTGCTGTAATTAAATGTCCGCTGTTGCTGTGACCCTGCTGAGCTTCAAACACAACTAATGAAAGAATCTTCCATTTCATCTGTCACGGCTGCTCCACAGACACACAAACGCAAACTTGTGTGCCTGCCTCACACTCGCACACAAAGCACTTACAGACTCGCGCTCACACGCATCCCACCTACCATACCATAACACTAATGAAAGAATCTTTTGGAACATCAATCACGGCTGCTCCACAGGTCAACAAACACACAAAAACATGCAATCTTTTCTCAGATCTGTGCAAACTACACTGCAGTGCTACGCTGCTATCGCAATATCTGGAATTCACGTTTTTCCGCTACAGTCAGGCGCTGCGCATCGAGTGTACGTGTGTGTTTAGGATAGCACTTGGTATGCAGGGTTTGTTCATAACTGTCTGTCTGAAGCAACAAGCAGAGAGGGAGGGAAGGACATAAAGCGAAGAGCAAAGGATGGAAAAACGTGATGGATGGATGAATGAGCGAAGCCTCCATTGGATAAATGTCAGTCAGGATTAGAGCGATATGACAGGCAGAACCTCCCTGACTCACACACACACACAAACTTTCACATGTGATAGATGGCAGGTGACTGCTGGTACAGTGCGTCTAGCCCTTCAGGAAAGCCCCTAGCATCGCCCCTGGCAACTGTAACCTTTCGCCTCCTGTGCGCCCGTCCATCCCTGTCTTCCCCCTTTTCACCTCTTCTCCCAACCTCTAATAGTCTCTGCATAATTCCACCTCTTTACATGGGTTACATACTGAAATGTTATTTACTTAAATATTTGCCAATGTCTTTCTTCCTGGCAAATCAGGTTATTACTGATTTTTTTGTAGTTTTGACTGTCACTCATTTCAATTATGATGACATTTTACTTACCAGAGCGACTGTCTGGATTTAGAAATCATAGCTAGAATGAAGTCTGACAGGTCCAAGACAACACGGATCATCTACTGTAATAACAGCACCATATAAACCCAATGCAATGCACCAAAGTCATGATACTGAATCCTCATGAGACAAACTGTGTGCAATCAAAGCTTCTTCAGTGTACATGGGCTAAGTGGACCATAGCCAGATTACCTGTGGGTTTGTTTACAAGTTGCCTGATTGTCTGACTTCTTGTGTTTCTCACTTTATCAAGCTGTATCAAACGTATGTTAGACTTACAGATTCATGCAGATACGTTTTAATGTATCCAGGCCTGTCTCATATGAATTCAGGGCTCTCCTCAGTGGTGCAGTTTTTCATTCAAAAACATTCTGATCATCCAGGCTTAAGACTGACAATGAGTATAAAGGTTTTAAGTGTAAGGCCAATAAGGCATAACAGTCTAGTTCATTAATTTCATTAGGCATTAGAGACAGAGGCTATTAGTTTGACACCACTCAGTAAGAATATGGGAGAGAAGCGGCACCTCTAGAGCAAAGAAAAGTGAACTCAAGACTTTATTTGATTTCTTGCCGTAAGAGGAAGTTTTTTTTGGCATCGTGTCATTTGATCTTCCTCGGAAATTAATTAGCTACACAAATGCTGTTGCCACTATCACCCATTTACTTTCATAAGGCCAGCATTGTTTGCAGTGGCTGGTAAAGTGTGGAGCTTGATTCACTGTGCTCCAGATGAAGAAGCACCCAGAGGCTCTTAACTGCAGCTGGGATGGTTCCCAACAAACACTCAACAGCACATGAGGGAACCCGGCAGTTACTCTCCAATTAATCCTGCTTCTAAACCCTGCCGCTGAATGTCTGTGTGCGTTTGTGTCAACACGTGTGGGTTTTTGTGCTTTCCTTACCTATCAGAGACTTGTTCAGATGAAGCGCTCACTCATACCCAATCTCAGACAGACTCTTTTAAATCCACAAAACAGTATGTGCCAAGAAAACAACAAGTTTCCCCTTCAGCTCCATGCTTAATTTTGGCAGATTGATTTGGCACACAAAAGCTCACACTTGACTGAGTATGCACATAAGCGCACGCTACAAAAACACAACCATAGTTGCTGAAGTGATATAGCAGCTGTAAAATCAGATGATGAAGCACTGCGGCCACTCAATCAAATAAATGAGCGCTGCGCTTTTGCTCGTGTACATTTTTCTGTCCTATTTGCAACACGACTGCGGCTGTGTCTGCCAAATGAAGTTGCTTCTTTGAACCGTTCGTGTTGCGAATGATCTTGATAGGACTGATTTGTGTAATCAGTGTGACTAACTTAGCATCCATTCTTGAAGAGAGCTGCTGCTCACCTGTTGACTATGAACCACAATCATGAAAGGAGATTTAAGAGGGAGCAAATAAGATTAAACAGATAGAGCTGTGTCTTTTCCCCCTTTCATCTAAAAATTCCTTTTTTTCTGGGTCCGTTTCGTGCTCCCTTTCCCCCACTCTCACCTCTCTCCCACCCACCTGGATGACAGGGACGCAGTCAGAGACCTGAGCTCCCTGCGCATGTGTGTTGCTGCACATGTGTCCTGAGGCATCCAGCCATCCTCGCTGGCAGAAAACACAGAACAAATTAGAGCTGAAAAATAAGTTAGGGACAGACGGAGCACATTGCCCATTACCGTCTCACAGGCACTCACACAGTCAGACACTCACACCTTCTGTCAAGGTGACTTTTGGAAAAGCAAACAGAAAAAAGTTTTGACTCGATTGTATGGTGACAGTTGGGAAAGACACATGAGACCTTCTTCAGATAAAATCTTATTTTTATGGCACACTTTAAAGACACATTTATGGTACGTTTACTTATTTAATTTTTGAAGATCATTTAAATCTGCTGTATTTACTTCTGTAGGGGTTGGTATAATGAGGTAATCCCATATTTCCCCTATCATCCTTTTCTATAACATGAAAGCATATTGCTGAATCATATGTAGCCTTTATCAAATTTATTAGACCATGTATCACAAAAAACAAACATACAAGAAAACAAAAACTTTTTAGAAATCTATCAAAAAAAACTAAATTCCCTCAACTGAATTTACATTTTACCTAAATTTGAAGCAAGACACTGGACTTCTCTGAGAAGTCTAGTAGAACATTCAGCCACATAACTTTCAGTTTTTCTAGAATTTTCAAGAATTCAGGTAAATTTCTGCAATTTTGCATCTTATTAAAAATAAATAATGATGCGCTTTGCATTTTTTTCAGCTTTTTTTGTGAAACAGTAAAATTGAAAAAATAGATAAAAAACAAAGACTGACATGAGACCATACTGTTTTAGGGGAAGCAGGAAAACAATAGAGCTATACATCAGTGTTTTTTGAGTGCTTGTTGTTGCTATAAATTAAAAAAAGGATTATTTATTGACTGGAAAATCCTTCTGTAAAACTTGAAATATTATTTTGTAACTACAGTTCTTAATTCTATCGCACAGAGTTTGGGTTGTTAAGAAGTGTTTTCTTTTATTCGAACGCACCGTCCTTGGACTAAAATGTTACTTCTTTTTTATTCGCTTGTTTTTTTAGACCATTGAGCCATTGAGACCACATTGTAAATACATCTACCTGACTACAGTTAATTTCACTCAAGATGATATAATCAACATAAGACTGTTACTTCCCGCAGAATGAGAGAGACATAGCATGGAAGAGTTGAGTTGCATACAGGGGTATCAACTATTAGCCGTAATGTCCTTCAAATTTCTTCTAAAAACATATTTTTTATAAATTTGCCCTCATGTGATGTCTCTTGTTTTTGTCCTTCTGTTACTGTCTTTTTGTCATCTCTTATTGTTTTCTAATTAGGTGTATTATTTATTCTCTTTTCTTGAATAATTCTTTTTGTGACAATTTGTGTTTTCGATTTTTCAGGACAATGTTTTTTTTAACGTATTACCTTTTTTAACATTACTCAGTTTTAATTCAGTTTATTATCTCTGACTTTCTGTTTGAATGTAGTCAAAGCACTTTGTAAAGCCGGTTTCAAAAGGTGTTATATAAATATTTTATTTTACTTTATTAGAAATACTATCTGGAAATTTTATGATCAGGAAATATGGACAGGCTCTGACATCACCTCATCTACTGGGACTGTCTGAGCTTGACTTTGTTTCGTGCCGGAAATTGTGATATGCTCAGTTTTTACACTCGCTTGCTACTAAAGCAAAAATCCAGGAAAGCTTTTAATACACTAAAAAATAGCAAAAGCAGCACAGGTCTCGCCTCTATGTTCACAATCTTGTCAGGATGATTGCATGCTGACTGACAAACCTGTGTTTTAGGTTCTGTGTAATCCTAAAAAAGCATTCAACTCTATGTACTTACTATGCTGATGAGAAGTTCTCAGAGATCTTCCTTACCGTTCATTTTCACCTCAACCTTCTCTATTTTCTCCCTGTTATGAATTAATATGATACCTAAACTAACATGAGGCTATGAGTCTTTTTCCTCCCCATATCTCAATCTCTTTTCCCTACTATCCAAGCAGTCCTGTGTCTATCTAGAAATCTTGGTAGTCAAGCTCTTTTCTCCCTCTGGCAGTAATTAGAAGGTAATTGTTCTCGCAAGCAAAGGGGAACATGGGGAACCTGCAAATGTGCATGAGTGTGTATGTATGTAACTGTGTCTGTGTACATGCATGTGCATGTATGTTTTCTGATATCTGTGTATCAGAGGGTGGTGTGTGTAAACATGTAGCTAGCATCCTGTCATGTGAGATGTTGAAGCTGTTCCACCCACAGAGTGCTTTAACGAATGCACCTCAGCAGCCGCTAATACACACGCAGTCGATTCCACGAGTGCATAAATGTTCACATCCTGCAGCAGAAGAACAGGTAGCTCTCCAAAGCCCTGCACTATGAGCCCCCACAAAATACCTCCTGTCATCAGAAGAAATAGAGAAGGCACCACTTACTTTTTTGTCATTGTTGTTCTCCTTGTCCCTTTCGTGAAAACACACAAACAGACACGCACACACAGGTCAGTGAGTTCAAGCACTAAAAAACAAATCTGAGTGAAAAGTGGGAAAACTACTTGTTTCTTAAATTCTGCATTCTGTGTGAACAGGAGCCGTGTTTGTAGGAGGATTGTGAACATCTGTGTGTGTGTATGTGTGTGACTGTCGCTACTGCTTTCAAAGCATTAGGAAACACAGGTAACTCCTCAAAACACAGCAGTCTTCCTTTCATGCCAAAACGAGGGTGCTAGAACAAAGCCTTCTCTCCTCCCTGTTATCTCTGCCAAAATATGGAATCACTTGAAGTTGCTGTCCTTCCCCTCTCTACTTTTCTGTGTTGCATCTTGCTTAATGAACCTTCTCTTTTAATTCTCTCAGCCAGGGTCCTGGAAGAGAGGATGGAGTAAAAGAAGACTGGCAAACATTACTCAACCTGAAAAAGGAGAGGAAGTTCTCCCATCTGTTAGATTGTTTCTACAACTATGTGTAATCTCCCCATTTTGTACATGTTGTCATCAACTCTTTTAAGTAAAAGAAGATTTCTTGTCTTGTTTAAAACTTCTCTGTAAATGACATGTTTTTTCAGCTAAAACAGTAGAAACAAAACAAAATTTAAGTTTTCTATTTTTTATCAGATACATTAGCAACATAGAAACATGTAAGGAGAGATCTAAAAAAAATGCAGTGACTGTGCAGTTAGAAAGTATGCATCTGCTAGCATTAAACTTCACACGTATCAGATCATCTGACACAAATTTCAGTCTCTTCTGTGACAAGATATTTAATTTGCATGCTTCGTGTACACTGGGATTTACATGTTTCAATTGCACTCTGTATTATCCAGGAGTATATACTTAATGAAATTGCAAACAGTAAAAGACTAGCAGTGATGTGGCACCAGAGAGCATTGAATGTCATTGAAATCGAGCTACCTGTAGAGACAGGAGTAAAAACTGCTCATAATATAAAGCTAGTGGGTAACAAAGTATCAAATGCCAACTCGGAGGTGAATATGCAATTAAAGCAGTAACCAATGGGAGTGTAGGATACAACTAACACACATATAATGGAGCAGGAAATGTATAAACAGGGTTACCTACACAACCACAGCCAGGAAAACCTACTAGGAAACTGTTACAAGGGAATGGCCTATAAGAAAGGGGCTTTTTTTATGTTGATAGGGCTTTTTCTGCACCTTGGCTTGAAAAATGTGCTTTGAAACAAACATTAATGGAATGAAAAGCGCACAAAAGGATATAAATTATGCGAAAGAAACAATGTATAGTTTCCCAAGCTATTTAGCTGTAAAAAAAACTTAACTTACCAAGCTCGACCAGTTTAGATGATACTCTGACATCACTGTAACTAAAACATCTTAACCAGCAGAAGTGAATACACTACCAAACAGGTACACCAGACAGCCTGTACTCAAGTTTCAGAGCCAAAGAGAGAGTTTAGCCATATCTCCAAGGTTGTTTTGTCTTTCAGTACAAATCAAAATGACAATAATAAATGTGACAACACTTGTTCTCTTAAATTTCCTTCAGAGACAAAAAATGACATACAGTGTTAGTAGAAACACACTGTATGGGGACTACATGTACATGCGCCTTCCTAAAATAAAATTTACAAAGCAGATTTTTCAAACCTATATTCTTTACATCTGCTTGTCTTCAACCCTGTGTTAGCTGCTGATGTGGTGCGTGTCTTGCCGTATACCACCACCAGTTGATCAGTGGAATAATGTGAAATTACTCTCAGGATAGTCGATTATCTAGTTTGATGGAGTGTGCAAAAAGTCAAAGACAAACAACACGGGGACACAAACATGCTGCTGCGCAACAATAAAAGGTCAAAAACTCCATAGCAAACCTTTAGGTCACTTATAACCCCTACAAGAGAATAAAGTGATTGAGTTATACTTTTCAAACAAAGTAATAATTTACAACATAGATTTAGCTATATTTTACAGCATGTCTCTTAAATGAGCGCTAAACAGACTGCGTTATGAAAACGGAAATAGAAAACAGCAGCCTACCAAACCTCTAACAAATAAGAAATGCCCTTTCAGCACACAGTCCTTAAACCAGCACAGCAGGGTGAGACTATCGGCCTCTATTAGAGCCTGTGTGACATTGGGACATTTTCCTTTTGTGCAAATTATGAGCAGGGAGCAAACTGTTGCTATGGAGACAGTAGTTAGTGATGCGGTGAGCAAAGCCACACCAACTTGTGTGGAGGAGAGGACTAAGCTGAACATACTGTGAGGATCACAAGCTCCTGCAGCCACACACACACAGTCCAAGACTCAGGAAAGCAAATAAAAGGCTTTTACCGATATGTATTTTTCTTTCTGAGTCAGGCATTCTGAATGCTAATTTGGTGTGGTCACATCTGAAAGCTTGGATGAAGCTTTTTGAACACTCAGGAATAAGGGCAGAAGAGCGTATCATTGAAGCTGCTGCACAGTAAGAGGATGTGGCTTTGCTGAGAGGAATGAGACACCTGCTTGGGAAAAAACAGATCACATCTCACCACCCTTACGACCCCTCTTAAGTTATTATAGGGAAGAAAAAAGTGGATGGATAAATAGAGCACACGTTTTCCAGGAATAAAATGATGAGAGAGAATGACAGGAGAGGAGATAGAAGAGGCAGTTACCTCTAAATATAGTTTTAGTGCAAACTGAGAGAAAGGCCATGTTTGCAAAGTGTGTGTCACTATGTGAAAGTGAGTGCTGCTTTTTTTGTCTTATATCCCCAAGTATCCACTATTGGCCTCCAATGACAACCACAACAGCAGACAGCCAGTTCAATTCAATCTCTGTCTGATTGGAGGGAACAGATCTGATTACCTCTCATAGAAGGCACACACACACACACTCAAAATGCCGTTGTTTGTGCTCTAAGATTCCCCAGGGAAAGATGTTAGAGTAAATGGCTGCGGTGATTGTGCCAGATAGACTGGATGTGCGCATAATATCCACACGAAGAAGATAATGTGTTTGCTAATCGCACACCAGAGACAAGCAAACACACACCCACACAATCCACACA
The DNA here is from genome assembly GCA_922035795.1 of Oreochromis mossambicus. NCBI lineage: Eukaryota > Metazoa > Chordata > Actinopteri > Cichliformes > Cichlidae > Oreochromis > Oreochromis mossambicus. Next base: position 2,357 of record CAKLIZ010001758.1, on the reverse strand, counting down.
CACTAACACAAAGGCTAACAGCTGCACAGCTATAACCCTTAACCACTCTTTTCATGCCGGTGGCTGCCAGCTACACTGTAGAAACACCCTCCCACACATCCAGCCAAATCCCATTGTGGGAGAATCATGATTTTTCAGAGTTGTGATGACTGCAAGTGTTGACAACAGCGGAAGTTATTATAACTTGTATTCATATTTGATGTCGCATTAGGAAAGACAGACGTGCACTAGTCGATGTTTTATTTGAGCATTTGATAAAGTTATGAATGCAATACCGCAAATGACAAAACTCTGTATAAGTATAAAAGTCAGTTTTGTAATGTTTACATGTAGCGGTTAGGAAACGAAGCACAATCAGATCATCCAAATGATTGCTGGTTACCTGCCAAAGCGACTGCTTTTGAAAGACAAGCTTAAGAATGACAGTAACAATTTAGCAACATTTGACAAGCTGCAAACGTTCATTCACAAATCCGACAATGACCACACTTGTTGGAACAACAATACGGGCACAACGCCAGCTTCAAAGAGAAAACCAGAGGGGTTTTTACTATTTTGAGTTTTTATTCTACTTAGTTTTATCAAAAGGCAGGAGGCAACATGAAAAAATATGCTGCATCAACTGTGAATAAACAATGCAGACAATTTGTTTTTTTCAATGTTGTACGAGTGACTCAACCTACTATTGTTTGGACAAGAAACTTTAGATCCTCTGGTGGGTGAACCAAAAGCATAGCATGCATTCAGTACCCATTTACTAACAGCTTAAATCTATTCAGTAATTATTTTAACTGCACTGCATTTTTCACAACTGCATCGTTGTTGAAAGGCTGCAGCGATGTAATGTCAGAATGATTTGCTTGAGCGGTAAAAGGCAAAAATGCAATTCAAAGGTTCTCCAGAGTCAGGCAATGGTACATCACACTTCATTAGCAGGTGGGCGCTGAAATGTAAAAGTTTAAAGTGGAGACAAAACTGTCTGCAGCTGTTGGCTCTTCACAAATGTCAAATTGGCTTGCTGTTCTAATTTGACATTCACATAAAAGTGTTTGTACTGGCAGACTGTCAACTCCATGTTTTATTAATAATGAAGAATATCAAAATGAGTTTCTTAAAAAAAACAGTTGGCATCCTACTGGAGTCTGCTCATCCCCTTAACTTCAAGGTTGTAATCAGCAGAGAGGGAAATAAACAGCGTGCATAGATGTGATACAAATAGAAGAGGAGGAGGGCAATAGGAAAAAGAAATCAGAGGGGAATAGCAAGGTGGAAAGATCCAATCTCTCTGGATTTATTAAGGCTTAATAAAGACAATTACGTCTACTTCAGGGATCAAGTCTGACCAATAAGACTGACTAATTTACTGTTAGAGTATCACAACTTGGCAATTATTTCACTACGGTCATGTAAATGCTAAATATCAAAGGTTATCTCTACTCTGTCATACTAATTCAATAAAAACCTTCTGCTAGGGAAGAAAAGAGCTCTTAGAAAAGTGACCCCTGAGCTAACAATGGAAGCATAACTGCACTGGCACAAAAAACACATGCGCACAGACCCACACACCGATCACACAACATCTGTGATAAATGTATGACACACAGCAGTCCCACAGTCTTTTTCATTACATTCTTCTCCGAAGAACTCAGAAACAAAGGCCCGAGATTAAACAGCTCTCATTCACAATGACTCATTAGTCTCACTCACTCCTCACTCTCTTCATGATCAGTCTCTGCTGTGTCTCACTTATACAGGACAAGGTCATTTAGGAGTCTGTGGAGTGGGAGAAAGAACGATGAGAACGGGAGAGGAAGGACATTAGAGGAGTGAGGAACTATCCTTCAGGGATTTTCACTACAACAAAACCACTATTTACACCCTAATGACAACCATCTATTCTGTGGATCTATTTTCATTTAAATTCAGCCACTCCAGAGGGACAGAAACCAGAGGACTGGACAAAAACATGTATATGTACTGCATAAACACAGGTCTTATACATGAAGCACATTAAGGTTTCCTATTCCAAAATCATGCCCGTTGCTTGTGTGTGGTATATGATTGCATTTGACTTTCATCACCCTGCTGAGAGTGTGTGTGTATATGTGTGTTCATGTCTGTTTGTGTAGATTGGGTGTGCTTGTGTCTGCCTGTTTAGAAGAAAGACCCAGATCAGAAGAGAGATGAATGAACCAATGCGTGAGCCAATCTCAACAGGTCTGTGGCTGAGCAAATTCTACATCCCATTTGTAAGAGAGACATGCAGATAGAGACGAGTTATAAGGTGAGATATATGTACAACTGTGTGTATGTGTGTGTGTGTGTGTGTGTGTGTGTGTGTGTGTGTGTGTGTGTGT
>CAKLIZ010001757.1:461-30401 GCA_922035795.1 Oreochromis mossambicus | reverse complement strand
ACCAGGCTCAGGGAGGGGCGGCCATCTGCTGCAACCGGTTGGGGTGAAAGAAGGAAAACAGGATAAAGACATGCTGTGGAAGAGAGACAGAGATTAATAACAGATATGATTTGATGCAGAGAGGTCTATTAACACATAGTGAGTGAGAAAGGTGACTGGAAAGGAAAAACTCAATGCATCATGGGAATCCCCAGCAGCCTACGTCTATTGCAGCATAACTAAGGGAGGATTCAGGGTCACCTGGTCCAGCCCTAACTATATGCTTTAGCAAAAAGGAAAGTTTTAAGCCTAATCTTAAAAATAGAGATAGTGTCTGTCTCCCGAATCCAAACTGGAAGCTGGTTCCACAGAAGAGGGGCCTGAAAACTGAAGGCTCTGCCTCCCATTCTACTTTTAAATACTTTAGGAACAGCAAGTAAGCCTGCAGAGCGAGAACAAAGTGCTCTAATAGGGTGATATGGCACTACAAGGTCATTAAGATAAGATGGGGCCTGATTATTTAAGACCTTGTATGTGAGGAGCAGGATTTTGAATTCAATTCTGGATTTAACAGGAAGCCAATGAAGGGAAGCCAAAACAGGAGAAATCTGTTCTCTCTTCCTAGTCCCTGTCAGTACTCTTGCTGCAGCATTTTGGATCAGCTGAAGGCTTTTCAGCGAGTCTTTAGGACATCCTGATAATAATGAATTACAGCAGTCCAGCCTGGAAGTAATGAATGCATGAACTAGTTTTTCAGCATCACTCTGAGACAGGATATTTCTAATTTTAGAGATGTTGCTCAAATGGAAGAAAGCAGTCTTACATATTTGTTTAATATGTGCGTTGAAGGACATGTCCTGGTCAAAAATGACTCCAAGGTTCCTCACAGCATTACTGGAGGCCAAGGTAATGCCATCCAGAGTAAGAATCTCGTTAGATACCATATTTCTAAGATTTTCAGGGCCAAGTACAGTAACTGCAGTTTTATCTGAATTAAGAAGCAGAAAGTTAGCGGCCATCCAGGTCTTTAAGTCTTTAATACATTCCTGCAGTTTAACTAATTGGGGTGTGTTATCTGGCTTTATGGATAGATACAGCTGGGTGTCAATGCTACAGCAAAGGTGGACATTGAGGCAAGAATATATCTGCTGCTTGATCTGTGGCTTTCGTCAGACTAGGAGAACAGGGCATTGTTTTTGTAGCCATTTCTCTCGTTCCCAGATTTCAGAAATTGGCAGTTTTAAATTTCTGGAGATGCTCTTATGACTCGTTGAGTGACGCCACTGACCAGCAAATCAGTGGCATGCAGTCTCATGACGTCACATTTTAGTATCTGTTAAGATTGCTTGAAACGCCTGCCGAGGAGCTACTTTTTACTAATGGAAAAGGGGCTCAAGTGACAGCCTAGGCCAAAAGTGGGAGGTAGTGAGCCTGTTGAGAATGATCATTAAGCATTTTGGGGTTTTAACTTTACTAGTTTTTGAGATATTAATGTTCAATCATGGCCTCAGATTTCAATTTGTGAAACAATGTCTGTGTCAAGAGATTTATTCTAAATGACACTTCTTCAGCTGAGAGTCTAAGAGTGAAGAGACACACAGACGCTGCAGCATTTACTTGTATACAAGGGCGATCACAGAACGCTCACACCAGAGTGGGGGCCCTGTGATGCGCGCTCTGTTCTTGCACTTGTCTTTATTTATATACAAAAGTAATACAACAGTGAATACGTCTATTCATAGGCAGAGGAATGTTAGTGCGTAGGGAGTGAAGATAAGAGTGGTTTAGGTGTATGCATGTGTGTTGTGGGATACAGAAAGACGCGGCCTCTCTTCTTGTTAGGGAGCGTCAGATAAGAGTGTCCAGCTCTCCTCTTCCTGGCAGGAGTGAAATAATAACAGCTATTATCGCTGTGAGAAAGAATTCATAAAACAGTCTTGTAGTGGACAACAGTCTAAGTCATCAAAAGGTCAACATACAGTATTCTATCATATGCAAACTTATATCATTAAAAGCTTATACTGACTACTAAGTACAATTTTCCATTGACAGTCTGAAAGTGGACAAAAAAACATCTTGAAGAACAAAAAATATGTATAGTACAGCCGTCACATTTTTGTAAATATTTTATATCTTTTAATGGGACAATACTGAAGATATGACCCTTTGATACAATGTAAGGTAGTCAGTCTACAGCTTGTTTAACAGTGTAGATTTGCTGTTACCTCAAAATAACTCAAGATATGGCCGTTATTGCCTAAACCGCTGTCAAAAAAAGTGAGTACACCCCTAAGTGAAAATGTCTAAACTGAGCCAATTAGCCATTTTCCCTCCCTGGTGTCATGTGACTCGTTAGTGTTACAAGGTCTTAGGTGCAAATGGGGAACAGGTGTGTTTGAATTTGGTGTTATTGCTCTCACACACTCTCATACTGGTCACTGAAAGTTTAACATGGCACATCATGGCAAAGAATTCTCTGTGGACCTAAAAAAAAAAAGAATTGTTACTCTACATAAAGATGGCCCAGGCTATAAGAATAATGCCAACACCCTGAAACTGAGCTGCAGCATGGTGCTCAAAACCATACAGCAGTTTAACAGGACAGGTTGCACTCAGAACAAACCTTGGCATGGTCAACCAAAGAAGTTGAGTGCATGTGCACTACTAAAGTTTCACAGCATGGCCCCTTTTCTCTCTCTTCAGGTAATTCTGATAATTCTGATGAAAGTCTCCAGTGTTCTTAGCCTCATATGTCATCAAGCAGAGTATCAGATAGGAAATGAATGCTGTCCGAAGTGCCTTGCAGGTAAGAACCAACTGAATGATGAATGGATGTGTTTTCTAAGCACACAACTTAGACACACAATTAAAAAAAGCAAGCTTGAAATGAATTTGTTGCTTTTGTTGTCATCAGGGAGTCGAGTGAAAACACACTGTAATGAGTATAGAACTACGTCATGTCTGCCCTGCATGGATGGAACCTTCACTGATAAACCTAATGGACAGGAGCGATGTACTCCCTGTACAGACTGTGACTCAGGTGGATTAATTTCACTGGGCTTAACTGGGTTTTATGTTATGGTAGTTTAAAATCAAATTAAAACATAAAGGGAGGTTTTTCTCCATGATTTCATTAATTCAAGATGATGATGTTTCCTAAAGATGACATAATGACCAAATATATTTTCAGCAAAAAAAAAATCATGAACTCTGAGCTTCAGCGTCTCTTCACAAACACATGAAACATGTTGAGTATGTTCTTTTTATGTTCGCAGGTTCTGGTCTGAGGGTAAAGACAGAGTGTACAGCAACATCAGATACAGACTGTGAACCACTGAAGGGATTCTACTGTGTCCACCATACAGGACTCAGCTGTGAGAGAGCACAGGAACACAAACGCTGTAAACCAGGACAGTACATCAGTCAGAACGGTAGGTTTGTGTTTTTAAATGAGAATATCAAATTTCAGGGAAACTGATCTCATTTACTCTTTGCTGAACATTTTTATAGAATATTGTTATTATCATTGTAACATAGGATTTGTACAGCAAAATTAAGTCTAAAGTCAACAGCGCAAACAGTCACCACATAAAAACATCACCATTGGGATACGTCCTATTGGTCAATACTGACTGACACTGGTACAGACTGGTTTCTCAGACAGAGGATATAGCGACTGGTTGAAAATCCTTGTGATGACTTCAGCCAGCTGGTCTGCGCAGTCCTTCAGCACAGGTCCAGGAACACCATCAGGTCCTGCAGCTTTCTTCCAATTTATGTCTGCCTCACCTCACGCTCCTCCACTCTCAGGGTGAAGCTGCTTTGGGTGGCTAAATATAACTTGGCTGCCTCTGGTGATTTCACCTCAGAGTGGGCCAGAAAAAGTTCAACTCCTCTGGTAACGCTTTTTCACCTTCACCAGCTCAGAGGCTCATCCTGTAGTTGGTGAGATGCTGGATGCCCTCCTACACCTGCCTGCTGTTGTTACGGTCCAGATGACCATCGATCCTCCTGTAGCTCACCTTAGATGACACCTCTCTTCAGGTTGACTCAGACCATGCTGAGGAGACCTGTATCACCAGACCTGAAGATGGTGTCCTCTCTTCCTCTCTTTCAGGAGGTGCAGAACCTCCCTGCTCATCCAAGGCTTCTGATTTCTTTATGTAATACAGGAAAGTGTCAGTGAAAGCCCCCAAGTCCCCATGTCTGACAGTATCCCAGTTAGTTCTGCTGAAGCAGTCCTACAGCTGTCGAGAGGCTCCATCAGACCAGCTTTTAATGGTTCTGCTGGAGATAAGAGCTGTTCTCCTCAGATGGTGTAAACGGGGACGTGGCCAGACGGGCCCAAGTGGTCTAGCCCAATAGCCCAGCTTGATGTTCGAGTAGCCCTAGTCCATTGTGTTCGCTCCTGTGGTTGTTAATGACATATACAGTCTTCCTCCCCTGCTCTTACCAGAGTTACTGGTTCTTGTCACTGTGTAGTGTAGCCTGATAACTCGATGGCACAGTCTGGAATAGATGAATGCAGCCAAGTCTCTGTAATGAGGAGCATGATGCTGTCTCGACAATGTCAACCATTGTTGCCTGTAACATCAGTTCATCCATTTTATTAGAGAGGGGCTGGGCCCTGGTAAGAAAAAGGGTAAGACATGTTAGGAAGCAGTAAGAGAGAAGGAAAGGCAGGAGAGTGGAGGTGAGTGCAGGACTGAATATATTAAACAGTTAAGAAAACATTTAATACTTGAATAAAAACATTGCATCATTTTGGTAATAAGACAATTACTAGAACATGATTACATATTTAGTGTTTATTATAAATGATATACAGCTATGATTCCTTAAATTATATATATCAGTTGGATTGAAGTTCAACTTTTCAAGTTTTACTTCTGTATGGGTCCCTAAAATTTGTAGATTCTTAAAAAATAAAATGGAAACATCTTACAGATTAAGATTAAGGTATTTGATTAGTCTGTTTATTTTATATGAATTTATGATATGAAGATGTCAAACTGTGCCAGTTTTTTAATTTAGTACACTGAGCAGCCCAGAGGTCTGCTGGACGAGGACCTGTGGTACAACAGAGCCACGTTTGGACTCAGTGTGAGAGATATCACAGAGAGTGAAGTTCAGATAAAACATGAAAATACCAGCAAGTCCAGATGTTCTTGATTGAGTCTTTGTGTTGCTGTTAGTGTTCTCAGCAAAGCTTCTTGGTGTGTGTGAGGGCAGAAGTCCACACTGATCCACACATGTTGTTATTGTCATGTTGTCATCAGGAACAGCCTCCACAGACACTGAGTGCTCTGACTGCAGCAGTGGAACATTTTCAGATGGAACTTTTCACTCCTGTCAGCCACACACACAGTAAGTGAAGCTTCAGAGACACATGTGCAACATCTGTACATGTCCCCTAACAGTGTCCCTCTGTCCTTCCAGATGTCACTCACTCAACCTTCAGCAGATAACAGCAGGAACATCTGCAGCTGATGCTCAGTGTGGAGAAGGCAGTGTTAATGTGGGAGCAGCTGTTGGTGGAGCTGTGGCTGGTTTAATTGTAATTATTGGAGGAGGAGGAGGATTATTATTATGGTACTTAAAAAAGAGGGCTCAGTCTAACCCCAGGTGAGGATGATAAAACAATGGAAATGTTTAATTTACTGCATCATCATATTTTCTGACACTGATATAATTTTCACTGCTTTGGTTACAGACCACCAACCATAGAAGAAGGTATGTTTGTGTCTCTTTCTCAGTGTTCACTGCATCACATCATCACATTGATTTATATAATAAGGGTTTTTTTGTTTTTAAATTTCACTAAAAAAGGCCCAGATGGATACGTTTACTGATGGCATCACCAGGAGGTAGGACAGTGAGCTGTTCACTGACTGAGCTGCACTGATGTCTCTACAGATGTAACAGAGTGTGTTTATTAAACAGAAGCCTTTTCATGTGTCTCCCACAAATGTGCAGGTGATAAAAGAGCAAATGGAGACCATAATGAAGGAATCCCTCAGTGACCCATCTGCTTCTTCCTGTGCTGCTCCAGTTGTTGTGGAGAACAAAGTGATCCAGTTACCTCATGACACACTGTACCAGACTTACATCACATCCTCCCTCCACCACCAGTCCACCAATACCATGATGATCTTTCATGGGGCCATCTTCAAAGATATAAAACACATAAATAATTACCAGAACTCATGTACTGGTCTGGATGTGAGGGATTATGTACAATACTGCAGGGTGTGTCAGTTGTACAAACTGTAGACACTACCTGGAAAGTTCCAACAAACTTTGGTCAGCAGGCCTGCAGAGGTCCTGGGAGAAGACCTCATGGGACCCTTTACCTACACTGTCAGTGGAGACCTGGATTTAATATTCTTTGTAGACTGCTGTACAGGCTGGAGAGGACTGTTCTCTCTTTATAAAGCTTCAGCAGAAACCACAGCTCACATCCTAACCAGAGCAATACTCTCCTGCTGGGTTATACCAGCTTACATCCTCTTAGACCGGGACCAACTCTTCATATCGTCGGAGTCTAAAGAATCCTGCAGACGGTGGAATCTCCAGCAGAAAATTACCTCTTTATATCATTCTGAAACCAACCTGAGTGAAAGGTTAAACTTCGCATCATATGTGGAAGAAAAACACAAAACTGGATCCACTGATAGCTTCATCATTCCCTGCAGTTCAGATCCTGCACTTCTTACTGACACCTTTACCAAAAAACACTTTTAAACCTGAAAACCTGACTTCATTACAGAGACTTGATCAGAGTTGAATGTAGCCCTGTACCAACAGGAGTGCTGGGGACTGTGTGAAATATGAAAACATTTATAATTGTAAAACTTTGCTACTTGACAACTTTGTGACTTTAAATATTTAGGTTTAATAAATATTTCTGTATCTCTTCCTGTATTACTCCTCACTATAAATCCTCCTCCCAGAGATGTGGCTTCCTGTAAATAATTGCTGAACTTTTTTCCAAACTGATAACATTTGACTGTGTGATAATTTCAGGTTATTTTAACATTCACACTGACAGCAGCAGCAGCTCTGACAGCGGACAGGTCACCACTTTATTAAAATGTTTTAATTTTAAGCAGCATGTGACAGAACCCAGCCAAACAACGGGTCACACCCTCCATCTGATTGTTTCCAGAGGCCTCAGTGTCCCACTTACAAATGTTTTACATTTATCAGTAAGAGTCATGTCAATGCCAGCACAGCTGACACATTCACCTGTGAGTGCTCAAAGTGTTCATTAGCATTATTGTCATTGTATGATGAAATGATGACCAACCTCTCCAATACAAGTTCTCTAATTGTTCCTATTACTCCCTATTTATTTTTTATACATCAACATATTAATGTATGTAGAACACTAAAAGCAGCCTGGATGTGATTTATAAATAACTGATTTCTGTTTTTTCTTACCAATCCAATGTTTTTGCTTTTGTTGCATGAACAAACTGGTTATGTGTTAGGTTAGTGTGAGCTTTGACTTCACTTCCATCCTTCGTGTGCTTTGGATGTGTCTGAGCTGACAAAGGTCCAGTCTTACATGTCAGGCTGGAAAGGATTCATTTGGATTACATACTTGGGTTTATTGAACAGTCACAGTTTGTGAACGTGTTTCTCTCCTCAGTGTGGAGCAGACACAGTGGACAGGAATGAATCCAGCTGTGTTTCCTGCTTCCTCCAGTCTGGATCGTCCTGCAGTCACAGTGAAGGTGTTCAATCCACCGTCTGCAGCACAGAACTGAATGAAGCACAAGCTTGAACAAGTTCAATGAAGAGTTTGTGTTTGTAATGCTGTGAGTGTGAATGCCTGTCTGTGTGAGTTAACCCTGTAACAGACTGCCAACCTGTCCATGTGTTACTCCACAGAGTAACTCTGGTGAACAGAGCAGATTGGATGGGTTAGTTTGTTTTTCATCTTGTCGTGATCAAAACGACGTGCCGTTAAACATGAATGTGTTTACTGTGTACTCCTGGTGAGGTCTGAAATATGAAGAAGGGGAGGGACTCTGAGCTTTATTTTTAACTATATTTTAAAACTTTTCACAGTTTTCCTGCTGATCAAGACCTCCCCATGCCCTCCGTGTGTTATTAAGTGATAGTTCAGCTGGTTACTGATGCTTATTTATCACTGTCTGTATAGTTTTTTGTTTATTTTTTACATTGGCTCTGCCCACTAAAGTTCAATTTATGTGAATTAGCATAAACCTCATATTAGAACTGCTCTGGAACAATGTGGAAGCTCGACACAGCGTTCCCATCCCTACGGAAGAGTGTATAACAGTGAAAACCACACCCCTCCTTGTGCTCTTCCTGATCTGTTTTATAAGCTTGAACATTTTTCGTGGTTCTTCCCTTTCCGCTGAAGTCCCAGTTCCTCCCCACATATCAACCACTCAGCAATCACTTCTGATAAGGCTTTAAGGTCACTGCACAGGACCGAGTCTCATTGGGGGAATCTCTACCCCCGTCTGTCTGACCTGTTGCCTTGCTGTGACATCATAAGTAGAAATAAGTAAAATAGTAAGTAAAAATTATTTTCATGTATTACTTTCTTTAATATTTTTTTTGTTTTATATTCTTTCTTTTTTTGTTGCAAATCTAATTTTTGATTTTCAGACTTTTCCCCCTGATTTTTTTGTGGGCATGCCTCAAAGCGAGGGGCGGGGCAGAGACTAAAAAAATTGCATTTTTGTTGAAAATGGCCACCTCTTTCACGGGATGGTGCCAGCAGCAGCCAACAGGGAAGAAACACGGTTTTCGATTAACGTATGATGGATATATTGACAGGTGAATGATGCACATTGATATGCACTAGGATCAAAGATGTAGCAAAGTGTAAAGGTGTATTAAGGTGGAGGATTCTATCTTTAATGTAGTATACAGACATGTTAGCAACCTACCAACTCACTGCTCCACCCCTCCCCTGCAGCTGAGCCATAAATCACACCCTGCCACACACCCCCAATGAAGCAACCCAAATACTGTATCTCCGTCCATTGAACTGCATACTTCTTCAGGTTGGCTGTGAGCCCCGCCTGCCTCAGGGATTCCAGGACTGCAACCACCAGTTGCATATGCTCTGCATAGGTGTCACTGTGGATGATGATGTCATTTAAGTAGGTGGCAGCATATGCAGCACCCATTCCATTAGGCACTGAAAAGTGTCAGGGGCTCTCAGCAAGCCAAATGAAAGTGTGACAAATCGGTACAAACTGTACGGAGTGGAGAAGGTTGTTTTTTCCTTGAACTACGCAGATAAGAGAATTTGCCAGTAACCCTTGGTTCAATCCAGTGTTGTGTAAAAGCGACCACGGCCGAACCAGTCCAGGAGCTTTTCAAACAGTGACACTTTGATTCCTTAATTATCATCTGTAGCCAGAGAAATATTTAACTGAACAGACGCTTACATTATCTATTCACTCAGTGCCTGCATCAATGTGGAACTAAATTCTCCTTGTTATCAGCCAAATATCCTTGGGCAAGATAAGAACCTGTAGTTGCTCTCTGATCCATCCATCAGAGTATGAGTGTATGCTACTGTTAGCTAGAGCACTTATGTAGAAAAAGTGAATGTTTGAATGAGGCAAGTTGTATAAACCGCTTTGAATGCTGAAGCAGGACCAGTGAAAGGGACTGTGTGTGTGTGTGTGTGTGTATTCATGTTTTGATATATAATGATCAGTCTGTCTGAGGCAGAGTAAAGTTCACATGCTGACGTATGCAGACATACATGTTTTAGCTACTAGTTTGAACACACTGATCACAGTTCAGCTCTGACACAGTCATACTGTTTACTTTATTTAAAATACGTTTTTATTTAATTAATTAGAAATGTGAATGTGAATGTGTTTTCTTAGAAATATACGAAGGGTTAAATTTATATATTTTTGAATGATTTTAAATACGTTTTTTGAAATATATTTTGAAATATATTTCAAAATATAAAAATTGCCAAAAAATATATGCGTTAAAACATATATCAAAATATATTTATATATTTTGAAATGTATTTTAGCACATATATCAAAATATATTTATATATTTTGAAATGTATTTTAGCACATATATCAAAATATATTTATATATTTTGAAATGTATTTTAGCACATATATTTTTGGCCATTTTTTGTATATTTTGTAATATATTTCAAAATATATTTTAAAATATATTTTTTTACCATATGGGATAGGTTAACCATTTAAAGCTGTTCTACAGCACAGGAGGTTGATCAAGCCTTGAAATCTGGTGCTACTAATTCCTATAGGTGTTCCAACTTTTCTGCATTATATACAACCTCCTCAGTCGTGTATAAAAGCAGTGTTGGAACACAGTGTGGTACCATACCCTCCTGAGCAACAGCTGAACAGTATTAGACTGCATTAGTATTAGACTGAGTAGCAATTAACAATCAAAGACAGACAGACCATCATAACACTTAAAAGTAACACCTACAGAGAAATTGAAAAAGGTGTCAGTGAGTACAGTTTCCTTCACCATCAGAAGGCACTTGGAAACTGGGACAAACTCTGACAGGAAGAGGTCTGACAGACCCAAAGCCACAACTGAATCAGACGACAATTGCCGAAAGTTAACAGCTTGCATTAAAGGTGGCTGACAGAACAACAGTTTAATATTGGTCGTAATTAGCAAGTCTCAACTGTGAAGAGAAGATTTCGAGCTGTAGGTTTGACAGGACAAGTGGCAGCAAGAAAGCCATTGCTAAGACAAAGAGGGTTGCCTGTGCCATGACACGCCACCATTGGACGACTGGAATAAGGTATTATGGACTTAGAAATCAAAATTTGAAATTTTCAGTTCATCACGCAGGATCTTTGTGGGCCGTCAAGTAGGCGAAAGGATGGTTCCACAGTGTGTGACATCAGCTGTCAAACATGGAGGAGGAAGTGTCACGGTACGACAGAGGAGGGCTCTGTCATTAAAGCACCAGAGAAATGAACAGTGGTTCCTCAGAGTGACCCAGGGAATGGTTACTTTGTCCCATTTGGATAAAAATGATCTTAAATTCTAAAGGAAGATCTGAACAATACTTTTGTCCTCATCAGTTTCCAAATCAACGCTGCACTCCTTCAGAGAGCACTTCAAAGTCTCCTGCGCTTAGAAACCAAATTAAAGATGCAATCTCAGTTTAATAATGCTGTCTTCTTCCTTTTTACTTTTCACAACATACAAACAGGTGTTTATAAGTTTCTGTATGAATTTGCTGTTTATTTCCTTATTTTGACACTAAGTCTTAGCTGCTGACTCACTCTTACCAGTAGATGGCACAATCTCCTCATTCTCCTTTTCCATTAAGTGACTGAAAACAGCACTGATGTGGATTATTTAACTCTTAGTTTTTCCTTAGTTTTTTTTTATTTTCCAAAAAGTAAAACAATCAGAAATGTTTATTTCTCTAATTTGATTTCATTTTTTTCTGTTTATTTTTCTACAGTCAATACGACAGGAGAGATATAAAAATATTAACAAAGAAGTTGATCCTCATCGTGCCAACTGCTTCAAATACTTATTATTCAGAATCTGATCTGATCCTAATTATTTGTTCATTAGTGTGTCACTTTAATGTTTGAGCAGATATAATTTCTTTATATAGTTTTTTTTCACCTACTTCAGCAAGTTTCAATGGTGGTTATTTGGTTATCGAATATCCATTGTTGTCTTACTTACTGTCATTTACACAGTCAGGCTGATGTTTCTCTCACCTGTCATGCTGGACTGAATCCAGAAGGTATCTTGGTACAGTCCAGAGTCCGAGTCAGTCAGGTTGTTGAGAGCAAATGATGGAGAATCATAAAATGTCACAAGAACTATAGTTGTCCTGTCAGATCTTCATGTATCGAGACATTTGTGTCCCAGGGGTCAGAGATGTTCCACAGGACAAGAGCATCTACACCAACAACTTTGGAGGTTGTGCAGAAGTGGTCCTTACCTGGGAAATCAAATTCCCAAGAATCTCTATCCTCTCTTATGACGATAACTTCGTCTGCATTTTTCTGATGAGAGTGAACAGCAGGGAGAAGCAGAGCAGTGTGACTGCAGCCATCCTGCTCAGAGGTCTCCTCGAGAGTGTTGTACAAACACTGATACTGCAGCTTCCTATTTGTGGTTGGAGGAGGAATGCCACTTCTTTATCACATCATAAGGAACAAATGAAAGCATTTGGCTTAGTATCAAGCACTCTGTCTGCTTTTAAAATTCACAACACAAAGGGTTGGACATTGACTGGACAAGCTCAGCACACAGGCTCTGTCTCATGTTATCCAACAGTCTTACTGCATATTTTTTCTAATACAGGTAAAACTTGACTGGCTCCGGGAGATTTTCGGGAGGGGCACTGAAATTCTGGATTCTCCCAGAAAAATCGGGGGTTCGCATGTATCATAGCTTGTAACGTTACTAAGACGGACACATTTTATGAGTGAATTTGACTTTGAGTGACATACAGGTTTCTTTGAAAAATACTTTCTTATATCGAGGTTCTTCCTTTTTGCTGCCGTCCTCCTCTCCTCGCAGCGCAGGCTTGCCGCTGCTAAAACTAAACAGAGCTCCCTGAAAGGCTCAGCCAATCACATTGGCCATATTTGTCACATGAGGTAGGACTCCAGTAGAGAATGTAATTTAAGTCTTTCTGCACCGCTGGGTGAATGAGACGTTGACAGATTGTTTTTTTCTTTCTATCGGGTTTGTTTTTCTTTACTCGAAGAGATCAAATTATTGGTGGGGACAATTCAATAACCGCTGGATATTGGTGGGGACATGTCCCTTCCGTCCTGCCAAATCTACGCCCTTGCTTTGAAGGTCCGTGTTTTATGTCAATGTATTCTGTTTTGCTTCCTCCTTCTCTCGTTTAATTAGTGTCAGCTGTGTTCCCTGTTTGTCTGCCATTTCCTGGTTGTGCATTTATAGCGTGTGCTTTGCTTTACTCCTTGTCAGGTCGTTTGTGCTACTTTGACTTTTCTCCTGTGTGTCATTCCCTCCGTGTCTCAGGTTTTCTAGTTTCAGGTTAGTTTTCCCAGTTTAGGTTTTGTTTGTTCTTTTTTAGTTGCTGGAAAACATCAACATTATTAATATTATTATCATTCTTTTATTAATGAGCATGCAGAGAGTCAGAGTAACACACAAAACATGTTAATGAGAAAAAGAATCAAAGGTTATTAAAGTGTAGAAGGAACAAACAACCTGAAGCTGTGACAACATTTAGGATCTTTTACTCAGTTTACACCTTTTAATAGTGTTTGTGTGTGTGTGTCAGTTATCTCTCTTGTCCTCCAGGACTGCTTTCATCCTCCAGGTTGCTCCACCTTCCTGTCAAAAATCAGCTGATTGCTCCTCTGTCCTCAGTCAGTCATCACCAGCTTGTCGTATCAGCCAGTTAGGTCAGTCTGGTTGTATTTTCTCAGTCTTTGGTTGGATTGATCAGTTTCTGTGCAGACCTCCATTTTCTTGAAACCACGTGATGCTTTGTGACTGTGTGCCCTCAGACTACCTGGAGTACCTGGACCTCCTCTCCTGGAATCAATCACATCAGTGTGACTGCTTCTTCACAGAATCACACTGTGAAAAGAGCTGTTATTAGTTCTACTTTCTGATCCTTTATACATGACCAACACGGCGTGACCAGGTTAGTCAGCATCAGTACAAACAGAAAGTATCAGTCTCTCATTCCTGACTTTGAGTATTCTTGGGGATTTCCAGATCATTAGATCATTAGTTGTGTTATGAAATACTTTTGCAATGAATATATATGAATAGGATTGTGTCAACAGTGTCAAATGCTGCACTCAGGTCAAAATGATGAAAACTGTACTTTTGCGTCAGCAGCTAAAAGCACATTATTGGACACCTTCAGTAGAGCACACTCTGTGCTCTAGAAGGCTCTCAAACCAGACTGATATTGATCCAGAATACTATCTGTAGCTAAGAATGGGAACAATTGGTGGAGGAGAACTTTGTCCAGAGCCTTAGACAAAAATGGCAGCTTCAAGACTGGTCTAAATTTGATATGAACTGACGGATCCAAACACTTTTTTTTGTTCTTATTTTGTTTTGTTTTTTGAGAAGCGACTGGACAGCAGCTTTTTTTTTAAGAAAATGATCAACAATTCCATTTGAGATGCTGCTATTAATATATATGAATATGTGCTCTGATAGTATTAATTTTTTCTGTAAAGATGTGAGTTAGGCAGTCTCAGATATGGCTGTAATGGTGGGATGCTGGACAGAATTCATTGTGTTGAACAGGAGTTTAGGGTTGCCAGAATTCTTTGCAATAATCTTAGAAATAATTTGGTCTTTCTGCCTTGATGGTGCACTGATTCAAACAATCTCTAAACACTTGGTGAGAGACAAGGAGCTTATCTTTCTTCCATTTTCGCTCTGCTTTCCAGCATTCCTGTCTGATTGCATGGGTGATATTATTTAAGTAAGGCTGAGTTTTTAATTTATCCCATCTGCATTTGAGAATTAAGTCCATAATTTTGGTGCAAGCTGAACTAAAGCATGCAAGTAGCTAATTGGGGTGAGAAGAACTTTCATTAAAGGTGGCTAAAGGAGATGTAGCAAAAGCAGCTTAAAATTCGGGAGCAGCTTGACATGTTATAATGGCTAGAGTAAAAAAAGGGGGTCAGGGTTTGTTTACAAGGTGAGTGAGAATGGGGATATTAAACAAAATGACTTTATGATCAGATCAACACACATCATCTCACAACTGATCACTGAAAGCCTAAATGACCAGATGTGGTCTAGACTCTGTCCCTGCTTGTTTGTGGGGCCATTGACAGATTGGGTTAAGTTAAATGACTCCAAAAGTTGTGAAATTTTATTTGGAGGGACAATACATGTGGATATTGAAGTCACAAAGGATCAGCAGCTTGTCAGTGGTTGGCAAAGTGACAGACAGAAGGTCAGAAAATTCCTGAATGAAATCTTTCTTACAGTTAGGAGGTTTATACTCTAGAGCAGCGGTCCCCAATCCCCGGGTCCGTGAGTCGTTTGGTACCGGGCCGCGAGAGTTGAGGCTCAGGTGTGAAATGTATGGTTTTCAGGGTTTTTATCGGTTTTCAGCGTTATTTTGTTATTGTTTTTATCGTTAACTCGGTTTTCCTGGGTCTTTTCATGTGTGTTATGAATAAATCTTTTTTTCGGTACCGGTACGAGTTTTATTTTGTTGTATTTATCCGCGACACCTTAAAGGCCGGTCCGTGAAAATATTGTCGGGCATAAACTGGTCCGTAGCGCAAAAAAGGTTGGGGACCGCTGCTCTAGAGCAGAGAGAACACATCCAGCATAAACAGCTGTAGTTCAAAACTAGTGGAGTCCCTTCAGGCTATCATTGTGCATTTAAAGTGATCTCTAAAGACTGTTACCAAACCGCCTTCACTAATGCAGGTCCTAGGTGTGGTAAGGCAGTTTTCACGAGTCAGTTTAACAAAAGCAGCTAAGTCACTGGTGGTTAGTCAAGTTTCAGTCATAAAAAGAAAGTCAAAATTATAGGAGACAAAGAGGTTATGGAATATGAAAGTCTTATTCATCACAGTCCTTGCATTGATTAACGCTGTTTTTATTGGCGGAGAATTGAAAACTCTGTGTGTGGGCATGGCCAGATAAAATAGTGAATGGTATAAATTCCAGATGCTGAAAATTTTTTTGCATTGACACCTGTCGTTTTTCTGCCCAGTCTAGTTGAGAGACAACAAGAAACTGTCCAGATAGAAAGAATTTGCAGAAAAACTCAGTTTCCCAAAAAATTATTGGACACATGAAGATTACAATGGCAGGCCCAGTGAATGTAGCGTATGCAACGAGCTATCCCGTGAAAAACAACAAAACTGAAAAAAACAAACGCACAAGGAGAGCAGACATGCCACTGTACACTCACACAGAAGTTTACACCTCAGCTCTTGGTATGTGCAGTACGGTATGTACTACTGATGTTTCAGTCTGTTCTTCCACCTGGAGTCTAATAAAGAAGCCTGGACCTGAGTTATTAGACCCTGGTCCTGGCCTCATGGTTGGTGGTGGAGCCTGTTTGTGTCCTGAAGCCTGTTGATGATTGTATAAATAAAATAGATTTGTAAATGTTTGGATTAAATTCAATCCTTCAATGTTTTTATAACCAGAATCTGACCTCGGACCTGCTGTTTAAACAAACAGTCAATTTGAAACAGAAAGTAAAAGTATGTCCTGCATTTGGAAAGTCCCCCTGAGATGATCAGTTTTAAAAGATTTTATGGTAGGCCTGTTATATGTATATAAAGAAAATGTATTTTTATCATTAGTGTTATGAAATGTGGGGTTAGTTTAGTTGGACTAGCTGGTATTTATTGGTGTATACAATGGTGTTTAGCTACAGAGTTATGGTTAGCATAATATTAACACAGTGAAGCTGGAGGATCTAAAATTCTCTAATATCAAGCTACACTTCTGATATTCACCCTGACGCCGTGCTTGTTAGCCCGTCAATCTTGTTTATTAGCAACCAAATGTTCCCCACGGTTTGTATCTCCTCCACTGTTTAGGTCGCCACTGTCTCACCCTCATGGACATGAATGGTTTGGGTTTTTGTTTTTTTTGTTTTTGTTTGTTTTTGCATGTGTGGATTGGATGTGTTGTTCACTTTTGGTATGACTGGTGTAGCAATAAACTTCACCTTTATGTGTGAAAAGGATATTGAGTTTCTGTGACCTTGTTATGCACAGCTGGTATCACATGTGTACAGGCTGGACTAATGCAAGCTGCAGCTGTCACACATTTGTGCCACAGCTGCAGCTGTAAAATGGTGTTGTACAGATGTCAGGGCTGTTTGTGGTGTGACACATTTGCTAACATGTTGCAGAAGAAGCTTTAATTAGTTCTAACTTTCCATATATGATACCCAGACTTTAAACAACAACTTATGTGAGAACACAGTCAGGAGTGAAAATGAAATCATTTAGCTGGAAAGTCCCTGTGAAATACTTTCAAAATAAAAGACTTCCTGGTAGGACACTGCAGGTTATTGTAGAGCTGAATCTCACCCAGTAAACTACTGTTGTTAAAGCCGATGTTCCTCAATGCTGCTCAGCTTTCATTGAATGTAACTGTAATCTGTACTCTGGCAGAGTTACAGTAGTGTCAGTGTGGTGTAGCTACGTGAGTGGGTGGTGCTGCTGTAATCTTTAAAGAGAGTGAAAGAGAAACCACCTTTACCTGAGTGTCCTGGTTCACTCTTTATGATCCGAATTATGTTCATCACCTCTGAAAGACTCATTAATCTCCATCGAGGTCTCCTGTGCTGCTACACACTGTCCTGCATCAGGAAAGGGTGGGTGTAACTCTGCAGATCACAAATGTGTGCACTTACTGCCAACTCATTATACAGAGAGACAGAAACAAAGGACTGCAGAGCCGGACTGAAGAATTTTCGACATGCTCACTGAGGTCATCTGTTCTTACTGTGTATAGAGACATAATTCATAATGCAGCCGATTCCACACAAACCATGGTAACTAAATCTGAGGTCCAGCACACAGAAATGAACCTGCACTCTGCTGCCAAGGAGCTGAAAACAGAAATGTAATTGGGCCTCAGAGAGGAAAACATCTGGAAACAAGCTCAGTTCAAACCACAGCAGGACTTTGGACCCACAGAACAGCAGCAGGGTGGGTCTACATGGCTTCATTCAGACTCTGAGTCACAGATGATGGTGTGGGTGGACACAAAAATTCACAGAAATTCAACAGTTTATTTACAGGAAAACAGTGCAACAAGATGTAGAGGCAAAGCTCTTCAGATGATGCAGGTACAAGTCCGAATACCCTCATCCTAACACACTGTCCAACAACAGATCCACTGTCACAGAGCTTCAACTTGCCAGGCTCAAGCTGGGTCCCAATCCAGCATGCTTCGTAGTGCACATTTGTAGACCGATTATGTCACAGCAAAGTGACGAAGGGTGTCCCAATTCCAAGTGTACTCCAAATGCAGTCGACAAATGCGCCCTTCATTTCCCCAAATGTGAAGGCTGGGTCCGGTGTAGATTTTGTGGCCCCACATATCTCACAATTCATAGCACGGCAGTGGGTGTGGATTTTTTTTTAAATTATTTTTTAGAAAAAAACGGCAGATGGCTGAAGCGGGCGGCCAAAGAGTAAACTTTCAAAAGTAAGTACTGAATAATATGCCATTTATTTATGTGCGAATGTTTGATAATGAAGAACATTAAAACATTACTGCTGGCCACATGTCGGCAAAATTATGTGACATTAGCGATGTTTGTACTTTCAACGTTAACTTGGTTTTAAAGCCTTTACTTTAAAATATGCACAGTTTAATAGTCGACATTAATCCTACAGAGAATGTGATGATTTTATGGATAATTAAAGTCAGTCATATATCCACAAACACAACAAGCTGAAAGTCAGTGATGCTGCTCTGTTTGCAGTCCTGAATATGACGGCACAAGCAGGATTCACTGCACTGTTAATGTTAGCTATGTTATATTGCTGCCTCTGTTCGGTGGTGTCGAGCCAAACGGACTTTAACGTGTGTTTGAACGAGCTGACGGTTCACTCGTTAAGCTGAAAGAAAGATGCTTTAATCACAGGAGTCACACATGTGTCCACTGGACCATCTGGGAATTCTTCTTGTTTAGCACTCGTAATAACACAAACACTAAATCCTCCTTCTCTTGTGCTGTTTTGTAGCAGTGTATACACCTGAGACTGTCACCTGTCTGTCTGTCCTGCGCTCTCTCTCTGTTTCTTTCTCTCTGATTGTGGAATAAAAGTATGAACAAACTCAGCAGTGTGTGAGGAAGAGGAGGAGGAAGAGCCAGCAGCAGCTGACAGATGGAGAGAACAGACGGACTGTTCCCTGTTTGTGAAGGACTGCTAGGAAAGTTTAAAATAACGAATTGTCTGTTCTGAATCAGTCTTATTAGGTAATGTTCAAATAATGTCATCATTCCAGTGTTTTCAGTGTGGGAGAAAGTACTCAGGGCCTTCAAGTTACACACTATGAAAGGCAGCAACAAGTTTAATATTCAGAAACCTAAAATATGTATCAGCAGCAGAATGGAGCTAAAAATAAATGTTTGTTTCAGTTCTATGAAGCTTTGAGTATTTTGGATTAGTAGTACTGCTGTGTTTGTTGCATCATATTGCTGTAATTGTTTATATGCTTTATATATTCTGAGGTAAGTTGATCTGTAGTGTTACATCATATTCTATAAGGATGTTATGTGTTTGTAGACTTTCTGCCCAGTTTGACCCATTTAGCAGAAGTCAGCCTGTTTAAGGCTCTGATATCTATTCTGTATGACTGAAAGCAGTTATGACATGGTCTGATTTTTCTCACCCAATAAAGGAATATTTAATATATCAGTCTACTCTTCATTCTATCAGAAACAGTTTTCACAGCTCGTACATTCTTTTTACACATGTATGTAAGCATTGAGCCAAATGTAGTAATGCCAACATATTAAACAAACAATATGTCTCTTATATATAATACATCTATATATACACTGTCAAAGATACTTGTCTTTAAGTTAGGATTTAAGGTGATTGGAAATATAAATAAATGCAACTTGAATCTTTACAGAAGCTCAGTTTTCAGAGTTCAGGCTCACTGCTGTAATATATCATAATAACCTGATGATAATAACTATAATATTGGCTATATTATATTTACCAAACTGAGATGATTTTAGTCTCATGACCAACATAAGCTATTGTTATTGTGTTATTTACTAGCTAATCTTAAAATGACTGTTCAGTACAGAAATGAAGCCCAACAGTCATGTTTTACAGTCCCGTGGTCTCAGCCTCAGATTCTCAACTAATCAAAGTGATGTCATTAAAAATGAATGAACAACAAAAAATTTTTCTCTTTCATTTCTGTCAAACAAAGCTCTATGAAACGTTTCTCGCGATTAGTATCAGGGTTGCTAGGCAACCTGAGCAGCGTGATGAATGCTAGACCGTCCCATTTTATAAGCCTCTCACTTCTGCACTTCTCATACTTCCTAATAATACGTGGTACGCCAGCTGTGCGTACTCCGAAGCATGCGGTGGCTGGATTGGGACACAGCCTCATGTCGTGTCCAAATTCATGGGCTGCATCCTCTTGAGGACCCGGCCGTCGCAGTCTACGTGGGCCGGGTCCTCAGAAGGTCGGGTAGGCTTGAAGTAAACAGCTGTGATATTAGACGGTCTAGCCTTCCGATTTCGTCACCGCTGTCTTGGTGGAGTTTAATAAACTCGGCCGTCTGCTCCTTGCTATCTAAAATATAACAGGACACTGGCGTAAATTCTCGACCATCTCACACTTCTGTTTAATCAGTTTTCTGTTTGATGATTATTCAGCTGTGTGAAAACCATCCAGGGGATTAATAACGTTTTCTTTCAAGCAATCGTGGCTCAAGAGTTGGGAGTTCACCTTGTAATCGGAAGGTTGCTGGTTTGAGCCCTGGCTTGGACAGTCTCGGTTGTTGTGTCCTTGGGCAAGATACTTCACCCTTTGCCTACTGGTGGTCAGAGGGCCTGGTGGCACCAGTGTCCAGCAGCGTTGCCTCTGTCAGTGCGCCCCAGGGTTGCTGTGGCTACACTGTAGCTTGTCATCACCAGTGTGTGAATGGGTGGATGACTGGTTGTGTAAAGTGCTTTGGTGTCCTTAGGGACTAGTGAAGCGCTATACGAATACAGGCCATTTACCATTCTTTGATCTAATCTAATATCTTTAATCTCAGCCAAACCGATTTACTCACAATCCAATAAAACACTGAAAAAGCCAAACAATAACATTTTTAGGTTGTCTAAGTGACTTATATATTGCGTTTAACCTGAGTAGCGAAAGTCCGCTGCGATCTGAAAATGATGTGCCGGGAGTTGTGCCGTTCTCGGAGTTGTGCCGTTCCCGGCTAGCTATCGAGCTGGTGGATAACAGACTTTGGAGCACTTTTGCAAATATGTGATATCTTGATAAACCAAGCAGATATTTGAAGTTAACACACCCACATTCTCGCCTGAAAATACGTTAAAAGTTTATTTTGTGACCCAGAAAGATTAATAAGAGTAATATTAAAAACTTAGTTGCGGCTGCCATTGTTGAAAACTGGAATTGGCTGGGCCGCGCTATGAATTCTGGGATATGGTGGGCCACGAAGGACACACTCGACCCATCCTTCAAATTTGGGGAAAAGGAGGATGCATTTGTCAGCTGCATTTGGAGGAGTCTACCAATTTGGACAGCCTTCGTTGCGTCGCTGTGACGTAATCAGCCTACAAATGCAGCCTCAGGAGGATGCAGCCAATGAATTTGGACACGACCTCGTACTTCAACATGGGTGTGCATCTCACACAGGTGCACCAGTGGAACCAACATGCAGTACAGTAGTTCCTACATGAGAATTTCCACAATAAATGACCTAATGACATAAAATGTGCGTAGTGCAAAACAAAATGCATTAACTAAAAGTATGGCAATAAAACTATGTTTACGCAGGCAGTAGAGATAGATGATGACACACGGGTGTAAAGGGTTGAATTTGAATGGTTTATATGAATTCTAAGACTGTAATATGAAAGCAGCTTTCTCACCTGTTCAAGGTTAAACTGAAGGTAACACTGTTATGTGCACACACCTGAACTGAGGTGTGCAAATGTGAAAAGATCCGACTACATCTGCAAGAATAGTCCAATAGTATATAACTTGTACTAGAATAAGGAAGTAACAAGTCAGGTTTGTACAGGAAACAATGAAATGATTATACTGTAAGTTGTTTTAAGTACTGGCATTTTCATGGTGATTTCAGGAAAAACATCTAGTATTTCCCTGTCTGTTTGTTCTGTCTACATGCATGAACAAACTGAGTTACTGCCGCATGACTGACCGATTAGTTTTATATCAGTATAGTTTCTTTTTCCTAAAAACCTCTCACATGTTTTTCTTCAGACTGATATTTAAATTACTTTCTGTCGCCACTTCCAGTAAAATGTAAAACCTTTGAGCCTTTGTTTCCTTAATCCCTGGGCTTTAAGTATTGTGGTTACGAGACAGTGAGATGGCCCCATGTTGTACCTCAGTGGTGATGGTGGTCAGTAACAGGGTTGTGTTGTTCACACTGTCACACTTATTATTACACATAATAACATGGTTGTGTCTATCGCGTTCGGTGTGAACACACCGTAAGTCCTGTGTCTCTCTTTGTTCATTGTCATGTTGTTGGTTTTCCATGTCTTATGTTCCAGGACTTCATGCGTCTCAAGTCCTGATTTCATGGTCACATTCATGTTCAGGATGTTTTCATGTTTAATTTTAGATTACTCTATTTAGGCTTTTGTTTAGTTTCACCTTTGCCCTTCGTTTTATATCTTTTCACCAGCCACAATAAACGACTTGCCTTTTGTTAAAATCAAAATTAGTTTCCATGCTTCATTTAGTCTGTGTTTGGATCCCTTATTCTCTGCTCCACATGGTCTGCCGGTGTAGACCATCACACTCTCACATTTAGACCAGACTGTTAGAAAGAGAACTTGTGGTCCTGGGTTTTTTGTGAACCATGGAGGGTGGAACAGCATCCCATTATAAGATAAAGACATATGGGAACCTTTGGGTGGTATTCTCACTTTGTGTTTGCTCTCTCTGTGGCAGAGTATCACTTCCTGTTCCTTTTCCAACACACAGTGGTGTTTTTGTGTATCTGCATAGCCAATTTAATTAAAAAACAAACAAACACAATTTCTACATGATGTTCTGTACTAGGATCAATTCTGTTTTCATTATACATGCTTCCCCTAGGCAGTATCATCAGAAGACATAGTATACATTTTCACTGCTATGCAGATGACACCCAGCTCTATCTATCCATGAAGTCAGATATACCAATTAGTTAAACTGCAGGGATGTCTTAAAGACATAAAGACCTGGATGGCCTCTAACTTTCTGCTCCTTAATTCAGATAAAACTGAGGTTATTCTTAAAAATCTTAGAAATATGGTATCTAACCAGATTCTTACTCTGGATGGCATTACCTTGGCCTCCAGTAACACTGTGTGGAACCTTGGAGTCATTTTTGACCAGGACATGTCCTTCAGTGACCATATTATACAAATATGTAAGACTGCTTTCTTCCATTTGACCAACATCTCTACGATTAGAAATATCCTGTCTCAGAGTGATGCTGAAAAACTAGTTCATGCATGTATTACTTCCAGGCTGGACTACTGAAATTCATTTTTATCAGGACATCCTAAAAACTCCCTGAAAAGCCTCCAGTTATCCCAAAATGCTGCAGCAAGAGACTGACAGGGACTAGAAAGAGAGAGCATATTTATTTCTCCTGTTTTGGCTTCCCTTCATTGGCTCCCTGTTAAATCCAGAATTGAATTCAAAATCCTGCTCCTCACATACAAGGTCTTAAATAATCAGGCCAAATCTTAGCTTAAGGACCTTGTAGTACCACATCACCCTATTACAGCACTTCACTCTCACACTACTGGCTTACTTTTTATTCCTGTAGTATATAAAAGTAGAATGGGAGGCAGGACCTTCAGTTTTCAGGCCCCTCCTCTATAGAACCAGCTTCCAGTTTGGATTCAAGAGACAGACACTATCTCTACATTTAAGATTAGGCTTTGAACTGTGGAAAACATGAAACACTACCAAGTCACTGGTTTATGTATGTGGATGACACCTCTCATCATCCACTGGAGCACAAACTGGTTGCCACAATGGCGCTAAAACACGGAGCAAACAACATCCCCACAGACCGATCTGTAGGTAAAGAGGTCACAGACTGTCACTGCCTTCTTATAGGGTTGTCTGGCACAAACCTATTGCTGGAATAATCAGCGACAATTCTACTGCTGCTAGTGAAGCGTTGGACACCAGGCAGAATTCTTTGTGTGATCTTGTGCATGAGGGAAATGTCCAAGACGGTGCTGTTCCTGCTGCTCGAACCCGAGTCACTCTCCGTTAGCTCTCCCGTAGCACTGCTTTTCATTGTGGTTACATGAATATGCATAGGTTCATTCACATATGACATCTTACACAGGCATACATGTGAACAAAGAGTGCCCGTCTGTGTGTGTGTGTCAAGATATGGCCCAGTGAACGCGGTCCACCTCATCAAAGGGCCCTTATACTTAAACAGATACAGAGTAGGTGTCCTCCCAAGTATAAATCAGAGAGAGAAGGTACGACCTCTCTCATGACCTTAGGATATGTGTATGCCAGAGTGCTCTGGAATGCACAGTCTTTGCAGACTACTAAGGATCAGACCTCTATCACTATACAATTGATTACATACCCCTAAGCATATATGGTTATATATTTCTAAGCATAAATGACAATCCAACAATATAAACCTGACATTTCCATCCTGTTTGACATTTATGCTAAAAATTTTCCCAGTTATGAACCTCTTGTGTTTGACAGTTTCAGTGCAGGCATTTTTACACACAAAAGCTGTAATTCACCCCAAATTACTGTAGAAGTACACAGTTGATAAATGTGTTAGCAGTCATCTTAATCTTCATTGACCTCATATAACGGTATACTGCATCCTACAAGTAAGCAAATAAATTCCTAATAGTCAAACACAGGAATTAACATTTTCAAAATCATTCCACATTTTCGCTGCATCTCTTTCAGGTGTGTAAATCACACATCTCTCTCAAAAGCGGTTTGAGTTCTGCAGAGCTTCATAAATGTGTCTTCCAGTTGTTTCCATCATTGTCTAAATGACCATGAGTCCAAATGTATGTAGAAAGAGACATACACACATAGCAGTTAGTTTTGTTGTTTGTCCATGAGGATGGCTGTGCAGCCACAGCCACCCTGGCTGTCTGGCACAACTGTGAACCTACCAAGACAAGGCCGTCCACCTAAACCTACAGGCCCAACAAGGAGAGCGCTGATCAGAAATGCAGCCAAGAGGCCCATGGTGACTCTGGATGAGCTGCAGAGATCTACAACTCAGGTTGGGGAATCTGTCCATAGGACAACTATTAGTCGTATACTGCACAAAGTTGGCCTTTATGGAAGAGTGGCAGGAAGAAAGCCATTGTTAAAAGAAAACCATAAGAAGTCCCCAGAGCACCGTCTTCCACAGCAAACATGTGGAAAAAGGTGCTCTGGTCAGATGAGACCAAAATGGAACTTTTTGGCCAAAATGCAAAATGCAATGTGTGGCTGAAAACTAACACTGCACATCACTCTGAACACACCATCCCCACTATCAAATATGGTGGTGGCAGCATCATGCTCTGGGGGTGCTTCTCTTCAGCAGGGACAGGGAAGCTGGTCAGAGTTGATGGGAAAATGGATGGAGCCAAATACAGGGCAATCTTGGAAGAAAACCTCTTGGAGTCTGCAAAAGACTTGAGACTGGGGCGGAGGTTCACCTTCCAGTAGGACAACAACCCTAAACATAAAGCCAGGGCAACAATGGAATGGTTTAAAACAAAACATATCCATGTGTTAGAATGGTCCTGTCAAAGTCCAGATCTAAATCCAATCCAGAATCTGTGGCAAGATCTGAAAACTGCTGTTCACAAACGCTGTCCATCTAATCTGATTGAGCTGGAGCTGTTTTGCAAAGAAGAATGGGCAAGAATTTCAGTCTCTAGATGTGCAAAGCTGGTAGAGACATACCCTAAAAGACTGGCAGCTGTAATTGCAGCAAAAGGTGGTTCTACAAAGTATTGACTCAGGGGGCTGAATAATTACACACACCCCATTTTTCAGTTGTTTATTTGTAAAAAATGTTTGGAATCATGAATGATTTTCGTTCCACTTCTCACGTGTACACCACTTTGTATTGGTCTTTCTCGTGGAATTCCAATAAAATTGATTCATGTTTGTGGCTGTAATTTGACAAAATGTGGAAAAGTTCAAGGGGGACAAATACTTTTGCAAGCCATCATCAAGGTCACATGATAAGAGCCACTTCAGAAGTAACAATACTCCTCACTCAAGCAACATGTTAAAAACTCAGACACACTACCACCCCCCGGGCGGGCCACGCACTTTGGGAAGGTCTGCCTTTAACATTCTGCCTATTAGCTTAGCACGACAACAACAACAGCAACAACAAAAAGGCGCTCTCCCACCCAGGAAACACATAGTCGCGGATAGAGTGTCACCCTGTAACCATGGCAACCATACCACCTTTTTAAACGGTAAATGTAACGGAATACAGTTTCTCATATTTTGTATTTCAAATACGTAACGGCGGTACATATATTCCGTTACTATATATATATATATGTTGTAAATAACCCTAAATGCCTTTATTTAGTTCATTGCACCTTATTTTGACACTCATCGTTGTTTTCTACTACTAACTTCCTGTTTGGGTGTAGAAGCTTTTATTTTGATGGGACGATTTCCTGTAAGACTGTTTTTTGGCGCAGTTTTCAGCAGCAGTCGCGGGAGTTTGAAATGTCATGGTTTAACGGAGCCTATGGAGATTTCTTTTGTTATTAGCAGCCCCCTTGATAGAGGCACAAGGTATGGTTATGACATAAATAAGGACATGTTTAGATGTTTTTGTGACAGAGGCTACATTTGTTAGATGTTACGTTGAACGTACTTTATGTTATAATGTTTACGATTGTAAGAGTGTGGATTTTTTTTTGCTTACACGTTGTTTCTATGTATACATCCCCAGCTCTTACGGTGAGATTGATGGTTTACTGCCATTAAACCTTGAAAACGTCATCAGTAAAGTGTCATCCTTCATTCGGGGGGTTCGCTACACACACACATATATATAGATATATATATTTCTTTCACATATTTCCTTCACTCTCACATACATATTGTGGCGAGCTCAGAGAAGGAGGAGACAGAGGTTCGTTCGGTCTTGCTTTCGGCGAGCTAGCCAGGAAGCACAGCCGTTTATTTTAACTGCCAGAGGAACAAAAAGCCGCTAGCCAACTGCTCAGCGCGGCAAAAGCAGAACAACAACAACAACACACAAAATGGCGCCCTCTCACCCGGAAACACACAGAGGGAGCGTCACCCGTAACCATGGCAACATAAACAAACGTAACTGCAAAACAGAACATAAATGTCAACAACAAATCCCCGAACAGCCCTGGCCCGCTACAATATATTCTTCTTTCACATACATATACTTTCACTCTCACATAGTTTTATTTTAGTTTTCATATTTAGATATTTTTATTCTCATGTTTACACATATTTAACACACACATTGCAATTTTGTGCTGTCTTATACATGTATTTTAATGTACATATTTACAAATTTTCACTCTAACATACATGCATTTTCATTTATGCATTCCTACATTTTGCTCTCGTTTACATGCGTTCAATATGCATTTAATCTCACAAATAATATATGTATGTAAGAAGAGAATGCATGCATGTCTGAAGAAAATATATGTATGCAAGAGAATAATGTATGTGAATGAAAGAGTATAGTGGAAACGGAAGGAGTCTATTGGCATTTCCCAAAGATTCTAAACGTACTTGAATTTTCTAAAAATTATATTATTTTTGGATGTCGAAGAAAAGAAAAGACAGTTGAAAATGTCTTAAATGTAATAATTATTATGTATAAATTCTTCATTCATGAACGTTAATTTCTGAAAACAAAGCCATCCTTTTTCACTTTTCACAAAGAACTCTGCCTCTTCTTCTCATCTGTAAGGTTTATGGCCAAAAACCAGCTGTAGATGTGCATCGCATGGTTAATGAACTGAAGCTTTTAGAAAACCTTTTGTGTAATTCATAATTTTTTTAAAAGCCTTTGTTGCCTGGCTGTGACGTAATCGGACTTCAAATGCGACTTCCAAAGGATGCAGCCTAGGTTTTGGGACAGACCTTATGTTCTCGCTCACTTTTGCAATTTTGTACTCTTGTGTTACTCGCAACAACAACTACACCTTATTGTCAGTCCATTTAATAAACTTGGTGCTTTTCCTCCACATTTTGCTGTGGAGTTTCAAAGAGCTGGAAAGAGGTCTTTTTTGATATACAGAAAGCATATGATATGATTTGGAGGGAAGGTCTATTAATTAAAATTAGGGAAATGGGTATAAATGATTGAATGTTCAGATGGATTAAGATTTTTTTGGAAGGAAGACAAATAATAGTAAGGATTGGGAGGAGTTATTTGGAGAGTTTGCCGGTAGAAAATGGAACGCCACAAGGGAGCATATTTAGCCCATTATTGTTTTCATTGCTGGTAAATGATGTGTTTAAGAACATAGTGAGTGGGATGGAGTTTTCGCTTTTTGCAGACGATGGGGGAAAGTGGGCAAGAGGAAATGGGTTAGACTTTTTGGTAAAAAAAAGTACAGGGGGCAATCACAGGAAAAGAACAGTGGTCATACAAATGGAGGTTTAAATTCTCAGTTGATGAGACTAAAATAATGTTTTTTAAAAAAAAATTAAAAATGGATACTGTCATTACCTATCCCTAGCCTGATTGAGGAGTTTAAATGTGCGTTAGTGAGGCTTGAGATGTCACTCACGGACTCCCAGGACCCCATAGTGAGAGGCACTGCTCCCACCCTAGCAACGGGGAGGAAGTGGACCCCAGCCACATCTGTGCTACAGGCAAAATCCGCTGTTCGGCATTGTGACGTGGTGGTCTTTTTAGACCTTGCCAACGCCTTTGGGTCAGTTCTGCACAAGAGCTTGTGGATGGCCTTCAACTATTTCAGCAAACCACATCACAGGACTGCTCACGATCTACTTTCAGGATTTACAGTTTTGTGTGACAGTTTTAATGGCTAAATTTCATATTCACAAATCCAAATGTTTAGGAAGAAATTCCTCTTTTTATGTATACTTCTATTAACTTTTGCAATATCTGAATTCAATAAAGAATACTACTAACCCCAAAAATATAAAAACCATGGTTGTATGTGACAAAATGAAGATCCTTAAATCACTTTACACTTCAGCTTAATCAGTTAAACTTCTCCTCCTAGCATATGTATATTGTAGGTAGGTTCTGAATAATTTTTCTTTGTTTGTTTATGGTTTACAATTTCTGTTAGTACAACACCTTTAAGTTAGTACTGTTTAATTCTACTTTGTATCGTACTGATGTTTAAATAAAGTTTTCAGAGGGGAGGGACTGGGGAAAACGGCAGGTCGGATCGTCTTACGAATCACGCATGCGCAGTACGGGGACGTAAGGGTTGTCGTTGTGGAAGAAAACGATTGAACCTGATAGTGTAGACGGGGAGCGTTTTTAGACGAAAATACCGTTTTCAAATTTATCCGGATTAGTATAGACGTAGTAGAGAGTTAAATGCAGAGCCGCGAGTTTAAATTAAAATAAGGATAATGAAACTGATTCGTGTATGTCTCTGATTCGTGAGGAGGGCGTTCTCTGTGAGTGTCACGTAATCTTGATCCTAAAGTCCGAGGATCCATGTAAGAGTCGGCGGAGGAGGTAAGTGTCCTGGTTAAGTGTAAACACTATGTGAAGATGATGTTCAGAGGGTGAGCAAGGCTGTGAAGGTCTCCTCTCAGATCCACGGCAGTGAATTAGTTCACTCAGCAGCAGAATGAGCTTTATTCACAGCTGCGTCACTTTTTCCTTCACAGATAAACATGTTTTTGTCATGGTAGTGTTCAAAGAGTCAGAGCAACTCAGTCTCAGTATATGTCACAGTGCTGTATATGTAGCATGATAAATATATATTACAGCTTGTTTCTGTTATTCTGTGGAATCGGCAACGAAGGACAAAGTGAGACATTAAAGAGCTGTTGGTTTCACTTTTGGTTTAGCCGCTCGCTGATCCTGAACTGCTGTTGTTTACGCTACAGTGTCAGTTACTGAGCTCTGTTACACTGTCCTGGAGACAGACGGTAGAATTAGCCCTGTATTTGGTCTTGTTATGTATGTATGTATGTATATATATATATATATATATATATATATGT
>CAKLIZ010001756.1:0-30436 GCA_922035795.1 Oreochromis mossambicus | reverse complement strand
CTGGATTTAACAGGAAGCCAATGAAGGGAAGCCAAAACAGGAGAAATTGAGAGAATGCTAAGAGTGTGCAAAGCAGTAATCAAAGCAAAGGGTGGTTATTTTAAAGAATCTAAAATATAAAACATGTTCTGAGCACTTTCGCACTTTACTACAAAATGCCATATGTTCATTCATGGTTTTGATGCCTTCACTGAGATCTAAACAGTCATGAAAAAAAATAAATAAATAAATGAGAAGGTGTGACCTGTAGGAACAATGCCCAACTCATAAATCCATCTTATTCACTTGGCAGCTCTATAAAGGTAACCTCTTTATGCAACAATATAATTTATATTTTAAATGGTCATCTGTGAAAAAGTGACCTCTCCTGACCTGAGAGTTTCCACTGTACACTGTGAACTCTGTAGTCCAGCAGACACAAGCTTCACTCCTGAATCCTGCAGGTCAGAGTTACTCAGGTCCAGCTCTCTCAGACCAGAGCAAGGGGAGCTTAGAACTGAGGACAGAGCTTCACAGCTTCTCTCTGAGATGTTACAACCTGTCAGTCTGAAAAATAAGAGACAATCTATAAAAAAATACTCATGTGAAATTTGTTAATACATTTTACAACATTAAATCTTGTCTTTCTATTTTTAAAGGAAACACTGACATGCTCAGATTCATCATCATATGGATGAACGTGGACAAATATTTAATTAATAATTCTAAAAACAAACTGTTTTCTGATCTGACCTCAGAGTATTCAGTTTACAGTTTAAACTTTGTAGTCCAGCAGACAGAAGCTTAACTGCTGAATCTTGCAGGTTTTTGATACTTAGGTCCAGTTCTCTCAGACTAGATGACTGAGAGCCGAGAACTGAGGACAGAGCTGCAGAGTTTTCCTCTGAGAGTTCACAGACATCGAGTCTGAAAATAGAAACATGAACAAAGTTTGTTGTTAAAGTGTCATCAGCATGTAACACCCTATTGTCTTGCGCTAAGTAAGTTAGCAAAACTTCCCTTTAACTTAGAAATTATTAAAAATGCTAAGAAACAACAATAAGTATTGTTTCATTGGTTAATTTTGTCAGTTGATCAAAGCAAAGAAACAAACAAATAAACAAACAAACAAAAACAGAACACAAATTGATCTGACCTCAGAATATTCAGTATGGCATGTGGACTCTCCACTGCAGCAGACAGAAGCTTTACAGCTGAATCCTTCAGGCGGTTGGTACTCAGGTCCAGCTCTCTCAGACTACAGGACTGAGAGCTGACGACTGCCAACAAACTTTCACAGCCTTCCTCTGAGAGCTTACAGCTGCTCAGCCTGGGAAACAAAAACAAAAACAATATTTGTGATCAAATCAAATCTCTTTATATGGTGAACCTAAATAGTCAATATAATACATCTGTGTGCACTACAATGCAAATTTTAATTTACATATATTTATTTGAACTAGGGAAACCAACTACCACGACTAAAGCAGACATGATTCCGGACCACAAACCACTGACTCTCTCCTCCACTGATGTAGGCGCAGTGCTGAGCAGGATTAATCTCCACAAGACTGCTGATGGCATCCCGGGGCGTGTTCTCAGAGTGTGTTCTGGGGAGCTTGCAAAAGTGCTGACAGATATATTCAACCTGTCTTTGGCCCATGCTGTGGTACCGGCCTGTTTCAAATCCACCTCCATGGTCCCGATACCCAAAAACTCTAAACCATCAAGCCTCAACAATAACAACACCTACACCAGAATGCTGTTTACAGACTTTAGTTCAGCGTTCAGTTCCTCCCCTCACAACTCTTCAGGAAACTGACAGACCTGGGCATCAGTTCCCTCATGTGTCAATGGTGACTGGACTTCTTAACCAACTGGCCCCAGCATGTCCGGCTGGAAATCACTGCTCATGTACACTCACAATGAACACCGGTGTACCACAAGGCTGTGTGATGAGCCCTTTCCTCTACTCCGTCTTCACCCACGACTGCAGACCTGCCAATGGTTCCAACAACATCATTAAGTTTGCAGATGACACCATGGTGATTGGCCTCATCAATGACAATGAAGAGGCCGTCTACAGGGAGGAGGTGGATTGTCTGGCTAAGTGGTGCAACACCAACAACCTGCTGCTCAACACCGAGAAGACCAAGAAGCTCATTTAGGACTACAGGAGGAATGCTGACCCACATCCACCCATCTACATTAAAGAAACAGCTGTGGAGTGCGTGAGCAGCTTCAAGTTCCTGGGTGTCCACATGTCAGAGGATCTCATCTGGATGTCCAATTGCTCCAAGCTGGTCAAGAAGGCTCACCAGCGCCTCTTCTCCCTGAGGACTCTGAGGAAGAACTACCTGTCCTCAGACAAACTGGTGAACTTCTACCACAGCACCATCGAGAGCATCCTGACCAACTGTACAACAGTCTGGTGGGAGCTACTCTGCCTCGGACTGGAAGGCATTGCAGAAGGTCGTGAAAACCCCCCAGTGCATTGCCGGAGCACCACTTACTGCCATAAATGACATCTACAGGAAGCGGTGGCTGAAAAGGGCAGGGAAAATCACCAAAGACCCCAGTCACCCATCACATAGACTCTTCACCCTCCTGCCCTCTGGGAGTTGCTACAGGAGCCTCCAGACTAAGACCACCAGATACTGGAACAGCTTCTTCCCTACAGCTGTCTGACTCCTGAGGTATGCCTCCTGAGATCTGACCCACATTAAACTCATGGACTGAACACACACACATAACCACCTATAACTGAACACACACACACAATGGACAAAAACAAACAAATGGACGACTGTACACTCATACACACAATAATAACATGGACTGAACAGAACCACTAGCACTTTATATAACCACTGTAGAAATTAGCCACATATCTCCCTGATCTAAACTGCACTACTGTATTATTCGGTACAACTGTTTATAACTTGTATAGTTTATATTTCTGTATAGTTTTCATATTTATATCCTGTTCATAGCCTGTACATACCTTGTATACTCACTACAGCCTCTACATACTTATAGTTACAGCATGTTCATAACATACCTTCATACATTGTAACACACCCATAATCCGGTCTTTAAGTCTGACGTCATTAGCCATGTCTGGGCCCAAACTCCACTGCAGGTCCCAAAGTCAAACGATAACTGCAGCATTACTGAGTTGAAAAACTGTCTAAATTCTTTCATCTGTAATAAAATGATCAGCATTGCTGCTTTACCAGGTGTAACAATTAAGTTTAACATCCAGGCATCCATTAAAACAGAATTTATAAAATTTAACCAAGTTAGAAGTTAGCAGGGAGTTAGCTTGCTAGCTTCCATCTAAATATAATACACCATGTTCTGACTAAGAGATTTCTGAATCAAATTAAGATGAACAGCTCTGCTATCACTTCCGACATAAATGAAGATGGGAAAGTAAACAGCAGTTATGTTTGTATATATACTAAATAAGTATAAGTATATATGTATATGTATCTAATGATATGCTATGTGATCGCTAGCGACACAGCTATGTTAGCATAACATAAACAGTGAGGCTGGAGGGCGAACGCTAACAAACTTTTTTCCACTGGATAAAAGTTAATGTGAGGGTCCCAATGGTTAGAGGCAAATGGACTCGGATGGAAGGATGCTGTAAAAGGACCAAACTTCAGTCGGGAGCACAACGGAGATAACCCATCCAAAATACAAGGTTAGTCACTAATATACTGCTGCATGGCCTGGGCTGTAGTTACATCGTAAGGGTTTAAAAACTGAGCATTAAAATAATGAGCGGTAATAAAAAAAACGAGAAAAGCCGAGAGTGATCACTGACTGGTTTTAGGGGCTTGTTGAGATTAAATAGAACAAGATACAAAGCGTTAAAACATGTTAAAAACACAACAGCCTTATTAAACGTAGAGTACTTTGGGCCTGGAAGCAGGATTCATCACGTCATCACTTAAAGACCAGATAGACCCATATTTTGTACCCTCATACCTACAATAGACCCATTTTTCGAATATATCGATATTTCTATTTTATTGCTAATGTATATTTTGTAATATATCTATATTACTGCTAAGCACTTTCT
The DNA here is from genome assembly GCA_922035795.1 of Oreochromis mossambicus. NCBI lineage: Eukaryota > Metazoa > Chordata > Actinopteri > Cichliformes > Cichlidae > Oreochromis > Oreochromis mossambicus. The sequence continues at coordinate 26,364 of CAKLIZ010001756.1, read as the reverse complement.
GGATGGATGCAAACTGCATTTCATTGCCTTGTACTTGTGACGTGCAATGACAATAAAGTTAAATTCTATTCTATTCTATTCTGTTCTATTCTATTATTAGATAACTGGAGGAGAAGATTAATACTTTAAATTTGTAGAAACACGATTATACCTAAATGTAAGTAAATGGAAACCAGTTAAGACTGGGTAGATTTAGTGAAAGTAGTTCAGTGGCTGTTGGCACAGGCCTGTGTGTACTAGAATAGAATAGAATAATCCTTTAATTGTCCCACAAGGGGGAAATTTGGGTGTAACAGCAGCAAGAAAGACACATATACAAACAAACAGTACACAAGACACAGAACAGAAACATACACGTTTTTTACATATTTACATGAAGGACAATGGTTACCAAAAACTGAGTACCGTACTGTTATTAAATTAAATAAAATTAAATACAGATAACAGGCAAACCCTGGTTATAGTGTGAATCGGTTGATAAAATAGTGCAAGATGCAGCGCTGATGTAAATATCTATGATTGTTGGGAGCAGTTCTGGTTGTACAGTCTGAAAGCTGCAGGGAGGAAGGACCTGCAGAATAGGGGTGGGTTTTTATAATCGATTTATCGATTAAAATCGATTCTGGCTTGGATAACGTGAAATCGATTCATTAAAATCCTGAATCGACTTTTTAATATAAATTTATTTTGCCTGAAATGCCAGAATCTCAGGTGAAACCTCACAAAATTTCAACAACCACCAAACAGCTAAGACAGTAAATGAGAGCAGTACACGGATTCTGCACAAAGACGTAAACACACAGCGCGGACCCGCGGATCAGAATCAGTGAGATGTCGCCTTTCTCACCTGACGGCATGGACACGGTCGGGGCTGAAAGCCGACAGTTCACTGATTCTGATCTCTCGGCGGGTCCGCGCTTTGTGTTCACGCCCTTTTTGCGCTGATTCTAAAGCTGTTAGTTTTATCTCTCTCCAAACAATATTGACCGAACCAGCAGCAAAAGAAGATCCAAACTACGCTTCACACAAACATCGTCATGAACTCCCTCTGACTTCTACTGTTTTGCTTCCACCACGATAAAATCACAAGTCATGCACAGCGCTCTCTCTCTCTCTCTCTCTCTGCAAGAACAGTTTCCCGTCTAAAAATCTGTTTTCTGCATTATTTGCTTGCTTGTTGTCACGATCGGGGGAAACGCGCGAATTAAACGCAGTAATTCGGCGTGCCCGTGTGGCGTGCTGGCTAGACCCAAACGTGGCGAAGGCTAGCGATGGGTTGGGACAGGCACGCAGTTGCTCTAGTAACAATCGGTGCACGAAACGCAGCTTCGGAACCGACGTTACAGGAGAAAAGCGAACGGAGCCGGGATGAGGAAATGAGTTATGAGAGATAACACTCACAGTCACTGAAGCAGGTGAAGACTGACGTCGGTAGGGATTCGGAGCTCCTGACATGAAGAGAACAATGTCTGAGCGGAGAACAGGTGGGTGGTGTCTCTCTTTTAAACCCGACCCCGTGGTCAGCTGACCACTACCTGACACTTGTTACGCACAAGTCTACCATTGTTTACAGCGCTGTCGGCCGCTGTTTTTTTTTTTTCTTTTACATTCTTCCGAAAAGAAAACCTAATTTCTGCCGTTCAATACTGAACAAATTTAAACTTTTTAAAATTATGCAAAATGCAAAACGCTTAGCCGTGTCTCTAATAAAACCGCTGTAACAGAAGTAACGTTCATATGTTGATTAATGGTTTTCTTTTGTTTTTGATGTACTGCAGAATATTTTTTTAAAATCCCAGGCCAGGAAAACCACCTTCATGTTTTTCTGTGTTTTATCTTCAGCTACTTTGACACAAAGGCATCTGCTGTGATGCTTACACCTTTGATAAAGTCTTGCGTGTGTCAGCTTCCATTTTATAGATACAAAAATATGTAAATATACTGATCTGAATTATAATATTTCTGACTGTCAAAATTTCCCAGATTCAAATCGAATTGAATCGAATCGTGGATCGAATCGATTCGGGACCTTGTGAATCGGAAACAAATCGATTCTAGAAATCAGTGACGATACCCAGCCCTACTGCAGAAATGCACCTTCATGCATCTAGGATGCAGCAGTCTGTCACTGAAGGAGCTCTGCAGTTCAGCAACATTTACATGCATGGGGTGGGAGACTCTGTCCATGAGAGATGTTATTTTGGCCAGTCCTTCTGTCTCCCACCACCTGCACTGGGTCCAGGGTGCATCCCAGAACAGAGCTGGCCTTCCTGATGAGTTTATCCAACCTCTTCCTCTCAGCTGCCGATAATCTGCTGCTCCAACATACCACACTGTAAAAAATGACAGATGCCACCACAGAGTCATAGAAGGTGTTTAAAAGCGCTCCCTGTACTCCAAATGACCTCAGCTGCCTCAGCAGGTAGAGTCTGCTCTGACCCTTCCTGTAAAGAGCATCAGTGTTGTGGCTCCAGTCTAGCTTATTATTCAGGTGAACACCCAGGTACCTATAAGAGTCCACTGTTCAATGTTCACATCCTGGATGTTCACCGGTGTCAGGGTGGTGGGTCTGCGTCTCCGGAAGTCTACCACCAACTCCTTTGTTTTCCCAACGTTGATCAGCAGGTGGTTCTGCTGCAGCTTGGGGAGTTGATGGAGAAGTCTGCAGTGTAGAGGGTGAAGAGGAATGGTGCCAGCACAGTTCCCTGTGGGCCCCCATACTGCAGACCAGCGTGTCAGAGACACAGCCCTGTGACCTCACATACTGTGGACGTTCTGTGAGGTAGTCCAGTATACACTGGGACATGTGGTGATCCACTCCCAATAGCTCCAGCTTGTCTCTCAGAAGTCGTGGCTGGATGGTGTTGAAAGCACTGGAGAAATCAAAGAACATGATCCTCACAGTGCTTCCAGGCTTCTCCAGGTGAGTCAGACCTCGGTGCAGGAGGTAGATGGTGGCGTCCTCCACCCCAATGCCAGGCTGGTAAGCAAACTGTAGTGGATCCAATGAAGACCTCACCAGGGTGCGCAGATGGTTTAGAACCAACCTCTTGAGGGTCTTCATCAGATGTGATGTCAGGGCTACCGGCCTGCAGCTGCTTAGGTCCTTGGGATGGGAGGTCTTTGGTACCGGTACCACACAGGAGGTCTTCCACAGCGGTGGTACTTTCCCCAGGCTCAGGTTGAACAGATATCCTAGGATGCCACACAGTTCATCTGCGCAGCATCTCAGGAGCCTGGAGCTGACGCCATCTGGACCTGCAGCCTTACACACCTTGATCTTGTGAAGCTCGTTCCTCACTTAAAGTGCTGAGATGGAGAAAGGGGATTGGGGGGAGGGGGGTGTATGTTGGAGTCCACAGAAGCCGGGGGTGGGTGTGATGGCTGGGAGCTGAGAGGTATGAAGTCCTGTGTTTAAAGACAGGCAGGCTCTGAAGATGAGGGAGATTGCAGCAGGGGGGACGATGCTGGGGGAGGGGTGGGTGGTTGATCAAACGTATTAAAATGTTTATTTAGGTCATTCACCCAGCCGTACTGTTGGTCACTTTCTTTAATTCTAATATCTGCGATCACTGTAAGTGTAGTTATAAATAATTTATCGTGTGCTGGATTTGATGAAGACTCTTGTTTCATTTTCTGTATAAAACAAGGTGCTTTGGCGCATTCCCCTTTAAAACCCCACCCTCCCTAAAGGCCAACTTTCTTTTGATTGGATAATTTCATAAAGCACACTGAAGGGCAGCAGCCAGTCATCATGAGCTCCATCTAGTCCACCTTCTGGTTGAGAAATTCTAAAAAAAACAACTGTAAACATCATAAAAACATGATTGGAAATAAAATCTTCTCAGATGCATTTTTACATTTTAGATCCACAGCAACAAAGTTCACAGCAGGATGTCTCTGTTCAGTAATTATTACGCTCATTACCTGTGTACTGTGAGTAACACTGAATTTTAAACACTAGCTATATGAAACTCTTCCTGTTAAAGGTGTGTATAAAGGGGATGAGCTGAAACAGACTTCATGGAGAATGTTTGCTGTCAGGAAATATCGAAGACAAAGCAGAGATCCATCCAGTCTCTTTGACTTAGCCCACAGATGTACAGACAACCACTCACACTCACACCTGCATGAAGTTTAGATCAGCAGTTAACCTAACTGCATGTCTGTGGACGGTGGGAGGAAACTGAGTACCCAGAGAGAACCAACTGTAATTCTGTGGGAACCCTGGTTATGGGAGCCTTACAGTTAGATACGATTACTGATAAGAAACAGGACCTTATTAGCAATTTCAATTATGAAGCCGAAGTTTTTCCCTCCCTTAAATTACAAAAACAAGAAAATTATGTACATACAGTGTTGTAGCTGAAGTACATTGTTTAGAAAAAAAGAGCAAAACTCCTGGAGTTGGAGAGAAGTGAACAACCAGAGGATAATAAACCTGTCAGGGGGGCTGAAGGATCAGAGCTCATGTTCTTATAGGCTGGGTCTGGATTGTCCTTTACAGACAAAAAAAGTCTAGGAAATACTGACACGTCCTGCTGGAGTGAAACACTAAAAGTATCATATATTATACTGAGTGACTGATGATCATTTAATTCACTGTTTTCACATAAGGCTAAGTTGTTTGAACTGAGCAACCCATTTTTGTTGTTGTTGTTTTTGTTAAGTAGAATGACAATTTTAAGAATGAAGTGATGATTAGTTATTTACTTACAGAGCTTTGTTGGAGGCTTTGACCACTGGCAGCAGCCTCAGAAGAGCCTCCTCTGAAGCAGAGTATTTCTTCAGGTCAAACACATCCAGATGTTTTTCTGATGACAGTAAGATGAAGGTCAGAGCTGAACACTGAGCAGGAGACAGTTTACCATTAGAGAGACTTCCTGATCTCAGGGACTGTTGGATCTCGTCCACTAGAGAACGATCATTCAGTTCATTCAGACAGTGGAACAGATTGATGCTTTTCTCTGCAGACAGACTGCTTTTCTCACTAAGCTTCTTCTTGATGCACTGGATTGTTTTCTGATTGGTCTGTGAGCTACTTCCTGTCTGTGTCAGCAGACCTCGTAGGAGAGTCTGATTGGTCTGCAGTGAAAGACCCAGGAGGAAGCGAAGGAACAAGTCCAGGTGTCCATTTGGACTCTGTAAAGCCTTGTTTACAGCACTCTGGTGGAGAGACTCTTTTTTTCTACAAAATCTAGACCATTTGGAGGTTGTTTGTTGTTCTTCCAGCAGATTGAGTCCAGAGTTGATGAAGGTCAGATGGACATGAAGAGCAGCCAGAAACTCCTGAACACTCAGATGGATGAAGCAGAACACCTTGTCCTGGTACAGTCCTCTCTCCTCTTTAAAGATCTGTGTGAACACTCCTGAGTACACTGAGGCTGCTCTGATATCGATGCCACACTCTGTCAGGTCTGATTCATAGAAGATCAGGTTTCCTTTCTGCAGCTGATCAAAAGCCAGTTTTCCCAGAGACTCCATCATCTTCCTGCTCTCTGGACTCCAGTGTGGATCTGTCTCAGCTCCTCCATCATACTTGACCTTCTTCACTTTGGCCTGAACCACCAGGAAGTGGATGTACATCTCAGTCAGGGTCTTGGGCAGCTGTCCTCCTTCTCTGGTTTTCAGCACATCCCCCAGAACTGTAGCAGTGATCCAGCAGAAGACTGGGATGTGGCACATGATGTGGAGGCTTCGTGATGTCTTGATGTGGGAGATGATCCTGCTGGCCTGCTCCTCATCTCTGAATCTCTTCCTGAAGTACTCTTCCTTCTGTGGGTCAGTGAACCCTCTGACCTCTGTCACCATGCCAACACATTTAGGAGGGATCTGATTGGCTGCTGCAGGTCGTGTGGTTATCCAGAGGTGAGCAGAGGGAAGCAGTTTCCCCCTGATGAGGTTTATCAGCAGCACATCCACTGAGGTGGACTTTCTAGGGTCAGTCAGGATTGTAGTTTTGTGGAAGTCCAGAGGAAGTCGACACTCATCCAGACCATCAAAGATGAACACAACCTGGAAGTCTTCAAAGCTGCAGATTCCTGCTTCTTTGGTTTCACTAAAGAAGTGATGAACAAGTCCCACCAAGCTGAACTTTTCCTCTTTCAGCACATTCAGCTCTCTGAAAGTAAATGGAAATATGAACTGGATGTCCTGGTTGGCTTTGTCTTCAGCCCAGTCCAGGGTGTATTTCTGTGTTAAGACTGTTTTCCCAATGCCAGCCACTCCCTTTGTCAGCACTGTTCTGATTGGTTTATCTCTTCCAGGTAAGTCTTTAAAGATGTCTTCTTGTCTGATGCTTGTTTCTGGTCTGTCTGGTTTCCTGGATGCTGTTTCAATCTGTCTGACCTCATGTTCATCATTGACCTCTGCAGTCCCTCCCTCTGTGATGTAGAGCTCTGTGTAGATCTGATTCAGAAGGGTTGGGTTTCCTGCTTTAGCGATCCCCTCAAACACACACTGGAACTTCTTCTTCAGAGCAGATTTAAGGTTATGCTGACAAATGGCAGCAAGGTGCTCTGAATGAGAAGAAATATGTAAAATATCATTTGAAAGTGGAAATAAAATCTTCCAAAAATAATTAATCTTTAAACCATTCATGCTCCATCTCATAAGATATTAGAAAATGTCTCATTTATCCAGCAGCTTAAATCTTTATAGAAATCCTCTTACTGCTCTGCAGACGGTCAGCCAGCTTCTCCTGCTTCATTCTCCTCAGAAAGTTCAGTGTGATCTTCACAAATGCCTCTCTGTTGCTACTCTGCTTATCCTCCTCCCTCTGACTCTCTAAGCATTCTGGGTAATCTGGACTTAGACCCTTCTGGATCTTCTTCAGCTCGTTCTTCACAAAAGTGATGATGTTGTCCTCCAGCAGCTGGAACAGAATATTTATGAATGAGCCAATCAGACTGAAATCATGGAGCCAAACATCAGATCCATGTTGGACACACTGACAATCCACTGGTCTACAAAGAGCAGCATGGAGATGACTGTGAATAGATGTAACAGTAGTTGTTGTACATGTACAGACCATAAAAATGGAGTCCAGGTGTGTTTGATGCTGCTGGGCAGACTGACCACTGGGAACCTCTGAGGTCTCCTTGCCCACTCTGTGGAGGAATCATGAAGAATTAGGTCAAGCACAAGGTAATAAGGCAGTCAGTAATATTTTTAGACACACAGTCATTTAGATAGGATTATAAAGTGATGGTATCAGAGTGGTTGGACTGAATTGGGTGATGAGCTACTTATGAAACAAGCAGAAATTTGTAGAAGTGAGTGAGTACAAGTGAGTACAAGTCAACCTGTATGGATGGTTAAATGTTAAATTATTTATATTACACATAAAAAAACATGTTGAGTCTCAAACATACTGAAATTCATACTATTTCCCAAATAGAAAGCAGGTCTGGCCTGGATGTGGTAGATTTGTCAGAGGTAATCCACACATGGGCCAGCACAGGACCACCAGTGTGTCTGCAACTGGCCTTGTGCTGGCAAATGTGTGGGCCACATCTGGCAAACCAGATCTGGGACACCAAAGGGCCGTCATTCTTTGCGGTATGTGGGCCGTGTGTAAGCACATCGGCCAGATCGGGGCCATACCAGTTTTGCTATGTGGTTTGCAGATGAGACAAATATGTTTATTTCTGTTGAGAGTTTACAGCTACTTTAAGAAGCAATACAACATGAATTAATAAATTAAAACAGTAGTTTGACATGAAGATCATTCAATTAAGCAATACTTAGTCAAGTACAATGGTATCTAACGTATTTATAGTGAGGGTGTATGACAACAGATGTCTATGTGTGATGTTAGACCATAAGATTCGCTAGAAGCTTCACCTCCTTGAGCCTTCATATGTTCTTTAATCAGAAGGGAATTTTACATGTGCAAAACTACATGGAAATATATGGTGAGCCAGAACTATGAGGAGTAAAGCAGAGCGTCATGAAAGAAATACAGAGTACACAGTAAAAAATGTAGTGTCAATATTTCAGAGTAAACCTATTTTAATCTAGATAGAGTATTTACAACTCTATGAGGAGTAAACCAGCTCTAACATCAGAGTTAAAAGTCAGTGTAAAGTTTGTTAGACACGCAGTGAAGACTTAACTCCACACAGTGTTGATTAGTACCACTCCGCAGGTGTGTGCGGTCTCAGAGCTCTGATGTGCATAGAATTTTCTCCGGAGAGTTGCCGCAGTCAGGTAAGTGAAGTTACCTTCTTGCTCAGGGATCCACAAGAAGCACCATTTACACCTTCAATGTGATTGACAAGCATGCACTTCTATGTAAAGCGACAGGTTCAGAGGAGCATATATCTGCTCAGTGACAAAATACTTATGAGCCCCTGAAACAACACCCAGGAAGTGGCTACAGGAAGAGGGTGATAGACTGTGTGAAGTGTTTAGAACAAGACAATGCTACTGACTGGACCTCATACCACAGGCTATACCCAGGGGAATCTACACCAAGGCTTACCGAAGATACAGATACAGGGTGCACCTTTAAGACCGATTGTCTGTATGATCAACTCAGTCACCTATAACATCTCCAAGTTTCTGGCTTCGATCCTAAACCCGCTGGTAGGCAGCCCTGAACACCACATCCAGAACACCTTGGATTTTGTTGAGAAGGTGAGAGATATCATTATGGATGCAGGTGAAACAATGGTCTTGTACGATGTTACGTCTCTCTTCACTTGCATTCCAGTCACGGAAGAGATTACAGGATGACCCTGACCTCAGCAACAGGACCACTCTCAGCATCGACCAAGTGTGTTTGCTTTTGGAACTGTGTCTTCATTCCACCTACTTCACATACAAGGGTCAGTTCTACAGGCAGAAACATGGGTGTGCCATGGGTTCCCCAGTTTCACCCATCCTGGCCAATTTGTACATGGAAGAAGTGGAAAAGAGGGCGTTGCTATCCTACCCTGGAACACCACCAAGTCATTGGTTCAGGTGTGTGGATGACACCTGGGTGAAAATCATATCTCAGGATGTACCACATTTCAAGGATCATTTTAACTCGGTGGACCTACATATCAAATTCACCAGGGAAGACATGAAAAGTGGCAGGTTAGCCTTCTTAGACTGTGAGATTTCCATCAGTAATGGTGGAAATCTAAAAGCTGATGTGTACCGTAAACCTACGCATACGGATCAGTATTGAAGGTTTGACTCTCATCATCCACTGGAGCATAAAATGGGTGTCATCATGACGCTACAACATAGAGCGAACACCATCCCCACAGACACAGCAGCCAGGGAAACAGAAGAAAGTGAAAAGGGAAAGACCATTTCTGAATAAAGGAGGGGGCTTAAGGGTCCATCTGTCGCCATCTTACAATGCTGTGATTGCAGCCATTCCATTCACCAACTCTCTGCGAATGGCTCTCTTTGTGGTAAAGTATCACTTCCTGTTCCTGTTCCAACACACAGTGGTGTTGTTGAGTAGGTTATCTACTTAGCAATTTAATTAACCCTCTGGGGTCCAGGGTATCATTGGCCGTTTTTGACTACTTTTGATTTTACCTCTATATTTCACCTTTAAAATATGTTTTTTCTTGCCTTGTTTGGTATCATTATTTTCAGCACAACCTCAAATATCTGAAATTTGAGTTATTTTTTCATTTTGGTATACTATATTAGCACAGTTGATCTAAATTCAGACAAAAAATTCAAAATCAGAGTAGAAAAAAGTTATATTTTTTATTGTAAAACCCACAAACATGTTTAACGAATCATTTTCATAACTTGAAATGCAAATAGAAATTGTACATTTCTAAAAATTATGCACAAGTTTTGCAAACAACAAAGTTTTATGGTACTATTTATCTAAAAAAGCAGCCAATACAATACAATACAATACAATACAATACAATTGTATTTATATAGCACATTTAAAAAACCACAGGTATACCAAACTGCTTCACAGAATGAGTTAAGAGCAATAATAAATACAAATATAAAGCACAAAATACAAATAAAATATACTAACAGGCGGGTGACATAACTAACCAATAATACACCAGGCATAGTAGGCACAACCCGAAAGGCTGAAGGTTAAAACATTATAAACATTAACAAAGTGACAAAGATAAGTTCCAGTACACTAAAAATGTGGGCTCTAGGAGGCGGGGAAAGCAAGGCTAAACAAATAAGTTTTTAATCGAGATTTAAAAGATTGAATTGAATCAGACGCCTGAATAGCTAGGGCAGGGGTCGGCAACCCGCGGCTCCGGAGCCGCATGCGGCTCTTTAGTCCTTATAGTGCGGCTCCGCGTGGTTTGGGAAAATAAATTAGAAGTATTTAGCTGAAGTGCATTTTATTTGTGTTTAGTTCTTTTTTTAAAAACTTGTAGTTCTATATTGGAATATTGTTGTGATTTTGAAATATAAAAATAAAATTATATTTTATTTTATTTTTTTCATCTCTCAAAAAAGCGTCAGACTCGGGGAAGCCGGTGTACCCGCCGAAACGCCGTGCATTTATCGAGACTTTCAACCCCAGATAGGCCAATTATGGATCTTCGGATCCACATTATGTCGGCAGCTGTTCTCAACCGTGAACTATGTTAAAAACAAACACGCTCCCGCCTCACAGATGACAGCTTACAGTCCTGCGTAAAGATGAAAGCCCCGATTTGCAGACGCTGTGCGCAGAGGTTCAGGAGCAGAAGTCTCATTGTAAACATACCACAGCAGACCCGACGATGTTTGCATGAACACGCTTTTCAGCATCTCTTTATTGACCACTTTTCACACACGGTTGCTGTACGCATACAGCTGGTTGTAGCTTTTCAGCTCACAGCCCGACATATACCAACAACAGCAGAGAGAGCACAGACTTTAAGGCGGCGAGGCGTGACTGCGGGTGCCACTCAGATGCGTCCGACTCCCATTCAGCGGTACTCCAGACCACGCCCCGCCACACACATTAACAAGGTAAAATAGATATTTAGGCAGAATTTTGCAAATATCTATTTTTTTTAGCGGCATAGTGCTTTTTTTCCAATTACTTTTTAAAAGGGTGGCAGCTCACAACAGTTTTTGTTTGCTACATGGATCATTTTAGTTCAGCTGGGTGTCTTTCCTTTTGTTATATTTCTTTAAGAGTTCAAAATGTTTTAATTACATAAATAAAATGTAATTTTCTCTGTAGCACTTCATGGATTTTATAAGCAACACACCTTAGTTGCTCTGTGGATTCTTTTAAAAAGCAATTAAAAACTTTTCTGTTCAAACAAGCCTATTGTTGATCTACGCATTTTATATTCTTTACATTATTTACATTTGATCTTTTACATTGTGTATAATGTCTATTGATTGTATTGTTTATTTTAATATTTGTGTACAGCACTTTGTGACTGCCTGTCTGTGAAAAGCGCTTAATAAATAAACTTTACTTACTTACTTTAGTTGTTGTTTGAACGAGCTGCAGTTTGTGAACAAGGGCAGAATGGAGACCAGTATGAAGGGAATTACAATAATCTAACCTTGATGTAACAAAGGCATGGATAAGTTTCTCCAGGTCCTTACGTGGTATGTAGGGCTTGGCCTTAGAGATTAGATGTAGTTGATTGAAACTCGATTTAACTACGGAGGACACATGTTTGTCCAACTTGAAGGAACTGTCCAAGACAACACCCAGGTCCCTCACAGTGTCAGACAGGGAGTCAGCAAAGGGCCCAAAAATACCAGTTAGTTCAGCCCGAGAGAAGGGAGTATCAAAGATTACAATTTCAGTCTTCTTATCATTTAGAATAAGAGAATTGCTCAGTAGCCAGTTTTTAACTTCATTCATACAATCAAAGAAGTGTTGCAATGACGACGTGACATCCTCAGCTAGTTCAAAATAGATTTGAATGTCATCCGCATAAAAGTGAAAAGAAAAATTGTATTTATCAAAGATTCGGCCCAAGGGTAACAAGTATAAAGAGAACAGCATGGGACCCAGCACAGACCCCTGGGGGACACCAGAGGTAACAGGGGCAATGGAGGAGGCCTTTATATAAAAAAGGCCTCAGGCGTTTTTTATATAACCATTTAAATCTATTTACAGAACAATCAGGTGTGCTGCATCAAATAAGAAGGCACACAAATTATTTGTGCTTGTACTTTGACGGCTTTTTTAGAGCAAATATGAAATTCAGCAGTCTAACTGACACACAATACAAGACAATGACTACACAACACACTAACTATAGCCTCCAAACACGCTAAACATCACTAATGTCTCACATATGAAAACTCGCTCTCTCTCTCTGTCTTTCGCTCGCCCGCTTTCCGTCGCGGGTGTGACGCCTAAAAACTTCCCCTTCTCCCTAAACAACCAAATGTCACATGTTTTCTTACCTTTTTTTTTTATTGGCTGACATGGTAAACTAACACTAATAGGGAAGGGGTGTTTTTCACTCGCAAGCGGAGAGTTTTTCCTAGCGTTGTCTGTAGAAAACGCCATTTTTACCGTTCTTCCCGCTGTAAACACCACTGTTTTGCACAGAAAAAAACATCACGTGTATTTTTTGTCATAACTCTGGTTTTACGTGGCCCATCGACACAATTCAAAAACTGGTATATAGTTTGAAGTCCGCACTTTCTACCCAAGTTGAAATGGAGACTCTGACTTACTGCATCTTGTAGCTGTGTTGTCTTAAATTGGTCATGTGATTTCGACGCCTCGGCGCGTCCGGCGACCCCAGAGGGTTAAAAACTTTGAGATTTGAGCTTATGGTTTTATAGTATAATCTTGACGAGCCTCATCAGACGCACACTCTCTAATTTATGTACTCACTCCCTAATTTATAGCTAAAGTATTCACTCAGTATCTTTACTGTTTCGCTAGCTTAGCTTAGCTTTCAGCTAGCTTGCTAGCAGCATGACCTCTTCACCTGTTCCTTCTGAGGTTTCCTGGCCATTGCATCAGATGTTTAGTTACTCCTGATTCTTGTTATAAATGCAGCCTATTTGCAGTTCGGGAGGCCAGGATAACTGAAATGGAGACTCGGTTTTGCACTCTTGATACACCCGTAGCTAGCCAGGTCCCTATCCGGTCGTAAAGTCTGACGTCACTTGCCATGTCTGGGCCTAAACTCTGCTGGAGGTCCATATATCAAACGATCACTATGGCATTACTGTGAGTTGGAAAACTGTCTAAAGTCTTTCATCTTTAATAAAATGATCAGCGTTCTGCTCTACCAGGTGTAACAATTGAGTTTAACATCCAGGCATCCATGAAAACGGAATTTATGACATTTAACGGAGTTAGAAGTTAGCAGGAAGTTAGCTCGCTAGCTTCTATCTAAATACAATATAGCATGTCCTGACTGCGTGGTTTTGGAAACAAATTAAAACGTACAGCTCTGCTATCACTTCCAATATAAATGAAGACAGGAAACTAAACAGCAGTGACGTTTGTAGGGTTACTGAAGTTTGGCTAGCTGGTATATAATGATGTGCTACGTGACTGCTAGTGACACAGCTATGTTAGCATAATATAAACAAGCTAACTTTTTTTCCACTCGATAAAAGTTAACTTGAGTGTTCTCGGTGGTCAGGAACAAATGTAATCGCATGGCAGGTTGCTGTAAAAGGACCAAACTTCAGTCAGGAGAACAACTGAGATAATCCATCCACAATACGAGGTTAGTCATTCATATACTGCTGCATGGGCTGAGCTGTACTTACATCCTAAGGTTTTAAAAACTGAGATTTAATAAATAATTAGCGGTAATAAAAGCCGAGTGAGGTCAACAGTGATCACTGACTGTTTTAGGAGCTTTTTGAGATCAAATAGAAGAAAATACAAAACATTAAACATGTTAACAACACAAAAGCCATATTAAATGCAGACTACTTTAGGCCCGGAAGTAGGATTCGTCACGTCATCACTTAACGACCGGATAGGTGGTGCAGCCGAGAGTAGCGTAGGCCCCGCTAGTTACCCCCCTGCAGGACCAGAGAAGCAGGGGAAAGAGGGCGGCTGAGTGACGGTGAGGAGTAAGCATAGTGTTAAACAGAAGCCCCAGGTACACCACTAACATGTTCATGTTTCTAACCATTTTTCCCCATTCGGCGACACACCTGTCAAGGGCTGAACTCTGGTAATCGGCGATTCAGCCCAGTGCTTACTCTCTGCAAGGCCTCCCCTTGTGCGACGGGCACAAACCATCCATGGTCCAAACTATCTAATCCAACTTGTGTGAAAGGAGGAGATTGGGTCAACCGATCAGCAGGTAAGTTGGACATTTCTTGTTTTTCCAGACTTCCTCTCAACCACCTACAGGCGACACACTTGTGTATGATGCTTGAAACAAGTCTTTTTCCTTCCAGAACCCACAGTCCAGCAGATCTGATGGCCCCTTCCGTGAAGTGCCTACCCAGGTGTACTACTTGCTCATGATAATACCGCACCAACAAGGTAGCAATGTGGTTGCTTTTGGGAATGATTGTGGGATGTTTCTCTTCCCATGAGACCGTAGATAATGATGTGTGGCCACCAACCCTCAGCACACCATCTGAATCCAGGAAAGGGTCAAGTTTCCAGAGAGGACCGTGTTTTGAGACAAGCTCACCTTTGAACAGGCTCTTTGAAGGCCTTTTGCTGTACAGTCTGTACAGTTATTGTTCTGGCCTTTGTACGCTCATCTACCTTTATCGAATCTCCCTCCAGAGTCTTAGCACAAGATCTTACTTTCTGGATGAGCTTGGCTATGCCACATACAAGTGTCTTCCAGCTGGAAAGTGCTCAAACCTAGAGTTGGAGTAAAACTTCACTTTGCGGATTTCGACATCTAGCTCATCCCTCAAGATATCAGCTAGCTCAATTGCTAGTATGGCTGCACAAAGCTCTAGACGCGGCACAGTATGGAAATGCTGGGGTGCTAATTTACATTTCCCCATGCAGAATCCTACAAAACAGTGTCCTTCATCATCAACTGCCCTGAGGTAGGCAACTGCAGAGATGGCCATGTTGGACGCATCACAAAAGAAACATAACTCCCTGTGCTGTGTGGAAAGCAGGGAAACAGGTAGGTAAGGCTTTGGTATGTTAAGTTGCTCTAGTGCCTTCAGGGAGTCTCTCCAAGACTTCCACTGTGCCACTTTTTCAGCAGGTATTGGGATTTCCCAATCGCAATGCTCAGCGCATAGCTCTCTGACTATAGCCTTGCCCTGGACTACTATAGGAGCTGCAAACCCCAACGGGTCGAATATGCTGTTAACTGTGGAGAAAATACCTCTACGGGTAAAGGGCTTCTCCTCCTGGGAGACAAGAAAGGTAAAGCTGTCGGTTTGAAGGTGCCAGTTTAGACCTAAGCTTCTCTGCATAGGCAACGGATCCACACCTAGCTCTAGGTCTTTCAGCTCTTTAGCATGTTCCTTAGGTGGAAACGCCTCCACTACTACGTCATGGTTGGAGGCTATCTTATGTAGCCGTAAGTTGGAATCAGCCAACATTTCCTTGGTTCCTTCAGGACTCGGATGGCGTTGTCATCAGTTTGGAAGGAAGCAAGACCATCGTCCATGTAGAAGTTCTTTAGAACAAACTGTTTTGCCTCTGCACTGTGGTCTTCCTGTCCTTGCAGAGCTGCTCTTCTCAAGCCGTATATGGCAACAGCGGGAGAGGGGCTGTTGCTGAATATGTGAGCGGTCATCTTATACTCCGTGATGCGCTTGGTGGTGTCATTGTCCTCGAACCAGAGGAAACGTAGGAAGTCCTGGTGATCATGGCAGACTTTGAAGCAATAGAACATCTGTTCTATGTCTGCAGCCATCGCTACAGGTTCCTTGCGGAAGTGGATGAGGACTCCTAAAAGTGAATTATTCAAGTCAGGGCCACTCAGCAGGATGTCGTTCAGGGAGACACCATCATGCTTAGCGCTGGAGTCGAACACTGCCCATACCGGACCTGGTTTTTGCGGATGATACACTCTGAAGATTGGCAAATACCAGCACTCTAGTTCACCAGTGGGTGGTGGTACTGGTTCAGCATGACCTGCCTCAAAGATCTTCTGCATAAAGGCAATCATGTGTTCTTTCATGTCTGGCTTCTTTTCCAACATGTGCCGTAATGTCAAAACACGCTTGACTTCTTGGACTCGATTGTTAGGGAGTTTATGCCTTGGTTGCCTGAAGGGTAGTGGTGCCACCCAACTATTCGAGTCGTCCATGAAGACCTCGTTTTCCATTATTTCTAGAAAGACTTTGTCTTCCACAGACATAACAGGCTTGTTGTCGTGTGGCATTTGGTGGAAGACCCCTTCACCAAGGCTATCTTTCCCATCAAGCAGAATTTCTGATGCGTTAGCTCCTGGAAACTGATGATACTGCTCTGGAGTGTCAAGCTTCTCTTTGATGAGTAGACTGTTAGTGCAAGGGTCGAACAGAGATGTACGACCACGAGCACATTGCACCAATAGACGTTTACAAACTCTGGTTTGTGGGCTCTTCTGAGCCGGGATTTTATCCACAACCCGCTTGAAATGTGGATAACGTCTGGCGATCTCAGGTGTGGGGATTTCAGACTTATCATCAGGGAGCATGTCATGTTCAATTAAGGTGGGGAGTGGAATGTGAGTCTTCCCATCTAATGACTCCATGATAAAATTGTTGGCTCGGCGCCATGTTGTTTCAATAACTCCTGAGTACATCTTCAAGGTGTATGCTGCCGTGCCCTCAGTAACTCCAAAGAGCTCAAAAAACTCTGTTCTTGCCAAGGACTTATTGCTCTGCTCGTCGAGAACAACATATGCCTTAACAGCTTTCTCCCTTTGGCCGGCTGGAAAAACTCTGACAAGACAGATTTTGGAGCATGACCTTACTCTGACGGTAGTCCCACAAATGTCTGTGCATTTTGCTGTGACAGCCTGAGGAGTTTCTTCTCCTTGCTCTCTTGTGGTTACAGAAGTCTCTGTTATCCAGGGTGCCGGCCCTGGGTGTAACACAGTAGGGTGGTTCTCACTCTTGCACTCTCTGCACTGAACATTTTTGTGGCAGTCTTTCGCTAGATGAGTTAATGAAACGCAGCACTTAAAGCAAATATTAGTCACTTTAAGATAAGATTTCCTTTCATCCAAAGATTTACTCCTAAACCCACGACAGTTTCTGAGGGGGTGTGGTTTGTTGTGGAGTGGGCATTGTTCACCTGGTTCCTCTTCCCTGAGGGGCTGGCTTGCATGCTGTTAGTTTAAAGAGACTTCTGTCTTTTTGACAGAAATGGGTATTTTCATGTTTTGTTTGAAGGAGTTCTCTGGCTTTCCTGTCCTCCAACGACCTGTGAGAGGGCCAAAGCTTGGATCATTGAGTGTTTTGGCTTGATCACAAACAAACTTTGCAAAGAAGGAGAATGGTGGGTAAGACGCTTGATGATTTTCTTTGTAACGAGATGCTACAGAGACCCACTTGTCATGCAGGAAGTATGGCAACTTTTGGACGATTGGAGTGATGGCCCGAGATGTGTACAGGTAACTAAGGCCTGGTAGGAACCCATCAGCTCTGGCGGCTTCAAGCTCCAAGAGAAAGTCTCCCAGCTCTCCCAGCTCTCTCAGCTTTTGATTTTCTTGATTTTAGAGAAAACCGTACCGTATTATATACTTGACTAGGTCTGCGGTAGATGATGAAGTGGGCTCGTCAGTTGTGGCAGCATCTGTATGGGACTGAGGTGGTTGGTAGCTACTGCTGTATTGTCTCATATCATATGACTGCGTCTGGTGTCTGTACGTATCCGTGGATGGATTTAAGCTATGTGAATGTTCTTGCTTGAACGGGCCTGTCCTGCAGGGGCCTTGAGTACGAGGGTAATAGAGAGTGGCATCTTGACTCAATTTGGATGTTCTCTGAACAGGCAAGTCGTATTTGCTGATCTCATCACTGTCAACTGGTAGTTGGTGCATCATAGTTGGCATGAGTTCTGGTAGCTCCAAGTCTTGGTGAGGTTCTGGTCTCGATCTAACTCCCCAAATTCATTCTCAACAGCTGCTTCAAGAACATTCGCTTCAGCAACAGCAGCTGCAGCTGCGCTCTCTAGTCTCAAGGTATGCGAATTGGCTTCCAGCTCTGCTTTCTTCCTAGCAGCCTCAGCCGCTGCTTTTTGTTGTTCCTCCTCAATATATGCTTGTGCTTTTAACATATCTGCCTCTTTTTGTGCAAATAGTGCTTGAGCACATGTAGCCTCTGCCTTTGCACGAGCTCTGGCTGCAATAGCACTGGCTGAAGAGCGCTGACTGGCATGTGAGGTGCTGGGCATATTAAGCGTGTCGTTGTTACTATCCATTTCAGCTTAGAAGAAACAGAAGAAACTGTGTTTCCACACAGATCCACTTTCTGTAGGTAGCCGTTTTGGGACGATGCCTATTTACTATTAAGATAAGATAAGATAAGATAAGATAACCTTTATTAGTCCCACACATGGGAAATTTGTTATTCTGCCCTCACGAGGGTGTGAAGCTGGTTTCTAGCTTGGCAGATAGCTAACAGGTCCACAATAAACATCCAGGAGTCAGCGGATATGTTTTAGGTGTTTATTGTTGAAGCACTGTAAAACTGGTACAGAAACAAAAATAAAATACTACATTTCTGCTGTAATTGCATTTTCTTTACAACATCAAACATTAAGCCATGCACTACAATGTATATAACACATAAACACAAGCATATCCAGGCCCCTTCACTATTTATTAGGCCCAGGCATTTAGCGATTACTAACAGGTCCACAATAAACACACACCCAAATTATCATGCCTGCCTTAAAGGGGCAGCACACTGGATGACTGCACATACAACCAGTTTAGAATGTCCTAGTTCAAATATGAGAATTTCAAAACTGGAGGGGGCAACTGGCACATGGAGTTTTTTCCAGTGAAATGCGTTTTAAAAACTGTCAATATTCCTCCTCCTTTACCTGATGTCATTGGAGCATTTAAAAATGAGCAGTCGGAGGGCAGTAGTTCAGAAATAATGCCAGACTCACCAACTCTCATCCATGTCTCAGTCACAAAAAAGAAATCCAATCCGTTGGAAGAAAAGAAATCTTTTATTTGCTAATGACCATGCATTTATTAGAGCCATCCTCGTTAGAGCTGGAGTCTGGGCAGAAGTTGTCCTTGAAGCCCAAGTTAATGGGCACAAATTCAAAAGGTTTATTCCATGACTCCCAAGATGTGAAAAAACAGCAGCGAGCAGGCTCACATCCACCCGAGCCCACGACAGGAACCAGACAAGAGGCAATAGGATCCAGAAGATGCCTTGGGATGTCCCATTTGGTTCTTTAGCCGTCAGAATTGTTGTCTGAAGACCAGCAAGGATACCCAATGGATTTACTTTGCCAAATGGATCATCACGGCCTTGCCGTATTGGTCCATTTGATCAACCTTTGTTGTTATTATTTATTTTATTTTATTTTCAGTTGTTACAGACGGGACAGACATGACTGGGGGATAGGAAAGGGAGAAAGAAAGATGAAGGAAAAGAAAAACAGAAGGGAAGAGGGACAGTGAGAAAGGGCACTTAAAAAGAGAAAAAAAAACTCCTGGATCACCTGTTGAGAGAAAAAGAAGAGAAAACAAGCAAAAAAAAAAAAAAGAGCAACATACTAAACACAACACCATCACGTTAATCTAGCTAAGTGTAAACAGCAGTAAATACTAAATATTGAATGTTGTTGTGTAGCAAGCAGGACCGACAGCGCACATTGTGCTTGGAAATAGCAGCCAATAAAGGTGTAGTTTATGTCTATGAACAGTGAACACCCGTGTGCACACCTTTGTGGATCAGTGCGCTTGTATTCAAAGGTTTCCCCATGTCACGATCTGCTAGAGGATGTAGAGAGCCATAGCCCCGTCCCCCAGGGCATGAAGCAGGCATGGAGGACCGACACGTTTAACACAGCATCTGCGATGATGCGTCAGGGCAGGAGGAAGCGCTCCACCTAGCAAGTAAGCAGGAACATCAACCAGGGGTGGTGGATACCCTGTTCTTTGTTCTTTCCTGATTAGTGGGAAAATACTGAAGATCCAAAAGTTTTCGGCATTCATACACCAGTCATGAGTTGATTTTGGTGGCACAAATCAAACGTGTAGACGTGTAGTAGTATATTTCAAGCACTTTGAGCTGATCATTTTCCGAAAATGAAGCTAAAGATAAATGTGCTTTTTCTTTTATTTTCTGAGAAGCTGTAGTGAATTGCTAAGACTACTCTCATTCTGAGACTTAATTTCTCAGCGCCCTGAACGCATTTATTATTTAAAGTTATACAAAAAAATTACAGATACACTATATTCAGCACCGGCGATGTTTGATATTTCCCATAACACCTGGGATTGATTATTTAAATACGATTTATTTTTCACAATAACTTTGAGTGACCATGACCAGTTAACCTGGGTGAGTTATTAAAATAATTTTATTGCTGTCTGAAGGTAATATTGACATGTGTGTGCATTTGCATTGGCATGAGGTGGAGACAGAACTTTTTTTTGTAGAGTTCTATTATCTTGTCAAACCACAGACACACTGATAGACAGAGACAATTCAGTGAAAAAACATCACAAATGTGCAGATCCAAACATCTGGAACACGAAGAGTGGAATATGTGAACAAATCTAACAGTTAACATAACCAGTTAACTTGGAACACTGACTTATATATGTTCATATTCACTCATGCTATAGCTCAGGTTTCACTAACACAGCGTGACAGAGGATTCCTTTAAATCACCCTGCCGTTCTTCAGCTAAGACCCCTGAGTTAGAAAACACACAAATACTGCAGTTGCCTTTTTACTCGCGAGGACGGTCACAGAGCGCTCGCACAGGAGACACTCATGGACTCGCACTTTGTCACCGTCCGCGTTTCTTTATTTATACAAGATGTTTCTGTGTGTGTGTGTGTGTGTATGTATAAAGATAACAGAGTTATTCTCAGAACTCAGAGCTGAGGTTCCCCTTTTCTAAGTCTGTATCTCCCAAAACAGAAAGATGAAGCTGCAAGTTGTTTATCACAGAAGAGTTCATGTCAAAAGTTATTAGGTGAAAAGTCACATAGACATGTGCTTAATGATAAAATAAAAAGATACATTTCATATAGCTGATCACATTATACAATATTCTCTTTTGACACAGCGGTTCCCAAACTTTTTTTGCTTGGCCCCCCCTTCCTTTAAGAAATTATTCGCTGCCCCCTGGCACAAACACATCCTCCAACCACACACACCCATATTTTCTTTCCAAACTCCATTGCAGTTTATTCACACCTCAAAACATCTGTAAATGATTAAACAAAAAAAAGTAAACTGCAATAAATTACAAGTTTCAATAAAATAAACCACTAAACAAACCATCTTTAGGTTTTTTTACGTATAGTTCTTTTGTTGTTGTTTATACTGTGTAATAATATTAAACTCTGCTATCAGTACATTTTTCAAAAAATGCCTCTCTGTGCAAAATGGGTTTAAAAACAAACAACTGTGGGATACTGTTTGTCCGTGATAACTGTGGGATACTGTTTGTCCGTGATTTGAACCGGGGGAACAAATTGTGGCAAGATCAGATATTATTTGTATGTGCAGCTCCGTTTTAATTTTTCACTAAAGTATTTAATTTTACTGTTTTAGCCTTTGAGCACGGCTTTTTATTTGACCCTAGAAAGCCTAGATTTTATCGTTTTTCTGTGATCGACTCTCCTGGGTACCTGACTCACCAGCCTAACGCGAGCCCTCGCTGCCCCCTGCATGTACTCCCTGTCACCGCATCAAGTATCAGCCTTCTCAAGCTGCTGACGGTGTGCACAGTGCCAGGTAAGTAATCACAGCTACTTTTCTGGCACTGGGCTGTAATTCATGGCTGTGGCATCATCAAAGAACCTTTTTATTTTGTAGATGGTTCTTCAGCTGTTACAAATGGTTCTTTAAAGAACAAAAGGTTCTTCATCCTTAGCTATCTAAGTTTGATGGTGTAAAATGGCATAAATATTTATTCACTATAATGAGGCTGTGAATTATACTCTGTTTTGTTTGTGTGCATGTGTGTGCGAAGGGGGAGGGCGGGTTACCTGGCAATTACCTTTTAAGGTAATTCTCAGTCAGTTGTTATTTATTATGTGTTTACAGCGCCCTCTGTGGTTGCTCCAAGTAATGCGCTTTAGAAACGGCTTTATTTTTGAAAAAACTTTATTGAACAGGAAGTCCGCTCAGTCAAGCAAAGCAAGTGAGCAAGAAGAAGGGAAACATATCGGCACACAGTTTATGGTGTCCTGTTGGAAAAAATACTGTCCACATCTTCTGTTTATGGTTGTATCGCCGGTATGTACTTAAAGTATAAATTGCAACCTTCTTTTTTGTACAATATGTTGCCCGCTAATGCAGTATTTGGCTGTAAAGCTAGTCCTTTGTTAAGCTAGTTACCCGCGATTTTGGAGGTCGTCTGGGATAGCATCAGTAGTAGTTTAAAAAGTTGAAATAATTAGACATATGCTATGTAGTAGCAGTGTGGTATATAAATGCATATTATGCTGCACATGTTTGTCATGACTGTATTTTTTGTCTTGTTTTTAGTTTTACCCTTTTGAATGTCAGTAAACCTGTTGACAACGCTCATTGGTCTTGAGAGTGGTGATATAAGAAAGGTGTTAACGCCCCTGCATCAGACATGCACCCATAACGGCACAGTGGTCTTATTTGTAGTGATTTTAACATTCATATATGTTGTGAGGCGGACCTATTGGCTAAGGACTTTCTTGCCCTTATAGACTCTTTTAATCTCACCCAGTAGGTGGGAAAATCAACCCACACTAAAGGCCATATGCTGGATTTGGTATTGTCGTATGGACTCGATATTTGCATCATGGACATTAATGATGCTGGGATTTGGGACCATTTCCCAATTATGTTTGATGTTCAGTTATGCAATTTGGAACTGAACTTTGAGGCTCCACTGTGCCTATCGGATCTGATTAATTCTGAGGCTGTTGCCCTTTTCTCTGAGGCCTTTGCCAACTCTGGCTATTACGATGACATCAGTAATGCACCTCTCTTGGTTGATAGCGTAGTCATCTCTTTTATTTCTACATGCTCTTCTATTTTGGACACTGTGGCTCCAGTAAAGACTAAACGCTGTAAAACCTCTCGCCAACTCTGGCTAAATGAATCCACCCTTGCTCTTAGACGTGAATGTCAACGAGCTAAGAGGAGATGGAAAAAAGATCAACTTTAGGTGTCCCTTGACATTCTGCATATGAGCCGGTCTAAATTTCAGAAGGCTGCCAAAATGGCAAAAACTTCTTTTTTGTCATTGCAACTAATAGTCACAATCCTCGAGTTCTGTTTAAAATCTTTAACTCAGTGGTTAATCCTTGCTCTGATGTTTCGATGGATGCCTCCCCGGCCCTCTGCGAAAAATTTCTAAATCACTTTATAGATGAAATCTCAGTGTTAAGGGCCCCACATTCTCCGGTAGTAAATCAAGCTCCAGTTTCTGAATGTTCAACGGTTTTTCAACAGTTTGAACCTGTGTCGTTCTCGACTTTAAAGGAAATAATTAATAACCTGAGAAGCACAAATTCTTAGCATGACATTATTCCTTCTCGTATCATTAAGGATGCATTGAATACAATCGGGTCCTGTGTCTTATTTTTAATAAAATCCTCAATATTATCTGGCTGTGTTCAAGTCTGAACACAGCCAGTCTTTAAACATGCCGTCATGCAACCTGTTATCAAGAAAAACAGCCTTGATCATAACACTCTAGCAAATTACAGGTCGATTTCTAAACTCCCTTTCATGTCAAAAATTTAGAGAAAATAGTGCTTCAGCAACTACAGACCCATTTAGAGATAAACAGTATAACTGATAAATTCCAGTCTGGAATTAAACCGCGTCACAGCACCGAAACTGCCCTACTAAGAGTTTTCAATGACCTCCTTCTCAGAGGCGGAGGCAGACATTTGATACACCCGGGGCTTAGCCCTAAAGGGTAGTATGCATGTGGGATTTTGGGGGGGGGGGTGTTTAGAAATGACTGAAAGATTAATAGGCTGTGTTTTGAGTTTTGTTCAAAAAAGAATGTCTTCATATAGGGAAAAATATATATCACATATGCAGGACACCTTAAACTAGTTTTTTAATTAACCAGCAAGGCAGAACAAAATCAGGGCTGTATCAAGACACGAGGACTAAACCCCAATTCAACCAGACCCAGAACTGATCCAGAATTAAAACAGGACTACAACAGTTCAAAATCAGGACTACTTAGGATTTAACCAAGACAGAACCAGAATCAGAACTAGATGATAGTAGCACTAAAATCATCATAGACCTGCACTACACTTATTTTTTAATTCTACCAAAGTACGCTATTTAGATTCAGAAAAGTTTATATAATTATTTAGCCTTGTTGTGCAAACAAGCCTGCATAACTTAATAAATATATAACTTGAAAAATAACAAACCTAAAAAGAAACACTAGGTACGAGATACATGAGTACCTATGATACGGTGATACTTTTGGTAAACAACCATTTGACTAACATGTGTGTCTCACTTGCTCTTGTTCCATCTCTATTCTGTCCTCATTCTCTCTCTCTCCCGCTCTGTTCCTCTCTCTCCCGCTCTGTTCCTCTCTCTCCCTCTTTGTGCTGACAATCATCAAATATACAGTTGAAACCAGATATTTACATAGTCTTTAGATAAAAACACAAACACTTTTTTAATTGTAACATCAAATCAGACTAAATGTTTCTTTTTTTAGGTTGATAAATATAAAAAACATATTTGTTAACTTTAAGAGTAAAGAGAGAAACTATCTGTATTTCTTAATTGTAAATGGCACCAAATTGTATTCAAAATTGAGCCACACTTATGGAGCTCCACAATTCTTTTCCTGGTGTGTTGGCTGACATCTCTTGATTTTCCCAGGTCAAAGAAACAGGCTCTGTGTTTTGCCTTATATGCATCCACAGGTGTGCCACCAATTTACTCACATGGGCTGTGTCCCAATTCAGGGTATGCACGCTTGAAGTACGCATTTCAAGTGCGATTACGTCACCGCCACGCGACGACGGCTGTCCCAATTCAAAGTGTACTTCAAATGCATACTCCAAATGCGCCGTCGATTTCCCCAAATATCAAGCGTGGTCCGGTGCACGCTTCGTGGCCCCATATATCCCACAATCCATAGCGCGGCGGTGGGTGTGGATAATTTTGCCGCAAAATACGGCAGAAGGGAGCGGCCGAAGAGTGAACTGTCAAAAGTAAGTACTGAATATGATGTCACTTATTTATGTGCGAATGTTTAAGAACATTAAAACATTACTGTTGGCCACATGTCGGGAAAGTTGTGTGACATTAGTGATGTTTGTACTTTCAGCGTTTACTTGGTTTTAAAGCCTTTACTTCTAAATACATATATAGTTGACCTTAATCTTACAGAGAATGTGATGATTTTATGGATAATTAAAGTCAGTCATATATCCACAAACACAACAAGCTGAAAGTCAGTGATGCTGCTCGGTTTGCAGTCCTGAATATGACGGCACAAGCAGGATTCACTGCACTGTTAATGTTAGCTATGTTATATTGCTGCCTCTGTTCGGTGGTGTCGAGCCAAACGGACTTTAACGTGTGTTTGAACGAGCTGACGGTTCACTCGTTAAGCTGAAAGAAAGATGCTTTAATCACAGGAGTCACACATGTGTCCACTGGACCATCTGGGAACTCTTCTTGTTTAGCACTCGTAATAACACAAACACTAAATCCTCCTTCTCTGTGCTGTTTTGTAGCAGTGTGTACACCTGAGACTGTCACCTGTCTGTCTGTCCTGCACTCTCTCTCTGTTTCTTTCTCTCTGATTGTGGAATAAAAGTATGAACATGTATTTATAAGTTACACTTGTGTTTGAATCCTGCAGCTTATCAATCATTTGATTTCCATGTGTGACAACTGCAAGTGTCCAGAGTGAGGACAGACTGAGGGACCCACTGCTGCACATCATCTGTGAGGCTTTGCACCCCTGATGATCCACCAGGACAAACTCAGCAGTGTGTGAGGAAGAGGAGGAGGAAGAGCCAGCAGCAGCTGACAGATGGAGAGAATAGACAGACTGTTCCCTGTTTGTGAAGGACTGCTAGGAAAGTTTAACATCACTAATTGTCTGTCCTGAATCAGTCTTATTAGGCAATGTTCAAATAATGTTATCATTCCAGTGTTTTCAGTGTGGGAGAAAGTACTCAGGGCCTTCAAGTTACACACTATGAAAGGCAGCAACAAGTTTAATATTCAGAAACCTAAAGTATGTATCAGCAGCAGAATGGAGCTAAAAATAAATGTTTGTTTCAGTTCTATGAAGCTTTGAGTATTTTGGATTAGTAG